>OMLF01031877.1:3280-15500 GCA_900302615.1 Holocentrus rufus
GGGGGGGCAAAGGGAAAGAATGGTGGCGTTGAAACGTTAAAAAATACCCTCTCATTGAAGTGTCTGGGGATCAGATGTTGTAGATAGAAAATGAGCCTTCCGCCGCCACTCTTGTCTTGAGGAATGTCTTTGTACAGGAGAAGTGCTGTGCATCGTACATAAGAGCACCCCCCCCCTCCTCCACATGGTCACTGACTGTCCACGCTCAGGGTCTGGGGAAGGAAAAGGCAGGGTCCGAGGTCTGGGCCCGTCCACAGGATCGTGACACGTAGCATCACTTCCACATGCAGCCTCTGTCACCCAGCTGTCACCACAATCCAAACTCTGGACGCCTTCACGATTGATCTAAGCAAGGACAACATGTGGGCTGAGGTGGCAAAATTGCTCGAGTGCAGTAATTTTTGTCATATGAAAAAAAACGAGAGTCCCCCATTGTATTTTACTGGATGGTCTTATTCTCAACTGTGGTGGTAATCTGTTTTTAATGGTCCACACTCAGATAGCATCAACAGAATATGCTATAGAAATCACTAATGTCTGCATGTGGTTGAAAGGGGGACAAGCCATGTTGTTGTTGAAGTCTGAGGATACGGATGAGATGAGCAGAGGCCCTTGTTTGGGCCTCCGCAGATCCTTAATGCTGCTCTTCAGCACAGAGACTCAGTGAGACCCCCCCAAGGAAAAACATGTTTGGTCTCTCACATTCATAAAGGCAGTTTTATTACTTGTTTATGGGCTCACCAGTCACATTTTTGTGGAGTGTAGCTGTGTGCAACTGTGTTTCTGCAGCAGCTCAGCTGGTACGGCTGAGGTAAGATACATCAGACACAAGAGCTCTTTAATAACTTTAATGTCACGATACTGCTTATTTACCCCAGTGAAGGATTGTGTAGAAGGTCTGCTGGTAAACTGTACAGCACATCCCTTAAGGGATACGCTAAGTCTATCCAGCAATTTGCTGCCAGGCATGTTACCATGGCGATGACAGTAGAGTCCATGTATGGCCCAACTGATCAGGCATGTTAATTAGCAACTACACAGTAGCTGATCTCGAGGGCATGTGCATTATGCATGGGATGCTGAGCCGAGGCCTTCTTTGTGGAGTTTCCTGGTGGAGAGGGTGTTTTATAGAGACGGGGGTGACATGCAGCAAACATCCCCAATCAGGACTCCTCCAGGAATCCTTGAGGGGTTTCCATGGAGGCCCTCAGCAAAATGAGGCATTATTCAATTTTCCTCTAATTTTATTTACTAGAAATTTTGTGACCATTTTAACATCATGTTCAGTCTCACCACTTTGAATCACTTTGTCAGTGTTTAAGTATGACATGTAAACAATTTAACACTTAAAGGTGCACTATGTATATCTGAATTCAGGTGAGGACTCTTTAGACTCGATTGACAAAAAATGTGGATTAACCATGAAATTTGAAGGTTGAGTCTACAGGGTTCTTAGCAGTTTGGCACGGTGCACCTTTAACACAAACCAAATTATCTTTTCAAATCAGACACAGTAGGTCAAAATCACATCTAATGGTTGATTTATGTGTCTGAGGTTAAGAGGATGTTTATTGTGAGATATTGCCAGGCTGAGGCTGCAAATGTTATCTATCATAATTAGGAGGGATACAGTGCAGGTCAGAGGCTGAGTAAGGGAGAAGTTCAATACTGGTCCCACTGCTGCCTGCAAAATATGATTTGGGATTACCACAGGGTGCTGTTCTCTGTCCTGTAACGTTTCACTGTTCTCAGTGGGATTGAAAAAAAAAAACATTTGATTAACGTGTAGAAAGATCAGGTTTTTGTTAGGTTGGTAGTGGAGCTGGGACCATATTGTGTGCTGCAGCAGGCCTGTCCACTCATATATTTGACTCATATACTCTGAACGTGTCGGTCGTCACACCAGGCATGTTGATGCTTCCTTTCCCTCCAAGCTGTGAGACTCTGCAGCCAGAATGACAGGAATGTGAGGCTGAAAAACAGACTGTCTCCACCTAGACCTTATGTGATCCCATCCTCCTTCATTTTCTCTCATAATCTCGCTTTACTTAAAACCAGCTTGCACAGCATGTCAGAGAGTTCATCGCGTTGTGTGTGTGTATTTGCCATGAACTTGTCTTTGTGTCTTAGTGTTTTCACTTGGCGATGGACTGATGTATTAAAAAGCAATATCGTGTTTTTACCGCTGCTGTTTTCTTCGACTGTTAGTGCCATTAATATAATAGTCAAACTAGCACCAGAATGGTATTTCCTTTACAAAACATTAAATTATCTTAAGACAGAATTGTCTGAAAAGCTGAGTCTGTTTTGCATCTGCATTTGTATTCTGATTTTTGCAAAATAGATAAATAAATAAATAAATAGCCATGTTTTTCCATCTCTAGTTTTGATATTCATGGCCCTTGTGAGAGATAGGTTTGTAAATGTATCCTGGCAGCATGGCCCCAGTGGGGTTGTAGTGCACCATTGCCTCGCACTAAGGTGCAGCTCCCTGCCTGACCACTTAGCTTGCAGACTCAAGGGAGCACTAGCAGGGTACCTTCAGCCCACACACTCTGTCGCTTAACACGCTGAGCTGGCTCTCTGTCACATTAACCATCATTTCTCCATTCGTCACTGTCTCGTTCCTGGGGACAGCGCAGCCTCAAGCAGGACCGCTGACTTACAGTGGACTTGCTGAGGCTGAGAGCCGCTTGCGGGGTGTGTGTTTTGTCTCTGTGTGCATGCGTCCATCTGTTTACATGAGCTTCTTTATGTGTGTGTGTGTGTGTGTGTGTGTGTGTGTGTGTGTTCCTCTGTGTCCAGATGGCACCAGCTGGATTGACAGTGACTTATCTCCAGAGGGACGCACATGTAAAAAAAAAAAAAAAGAGAGAGAGAGAGATGCTGTCACCTGAATCGAGTGATGTCATCTTGACCTTAGCGAGCATCAAATTACATCTGAACTGCTTTAGTCTACAAGGCGTCAGTACAAATTAAGTGTTGCATCATTAAGCATCATTTGCTGCGTACAATATGAATTATATAGCTTGTGCTTTGTATGTAACTACAGTCAGGCACAATTTTAAATGGAAGATGCCAATATTAGCCACATCTTTTCTTTTTCTTGGTCCCACTTTGGTTTATTACGCAAGATAAACCAGGCTCTCTCTCTCTCTCTCTACATAATAAAATGATATGAAATAAAATCAATTAAAAGAATAAAATCAAAAGCTTCAGAAAATGAAAAAGCAGTATAAAATGCCTTATAAATAGAGTAAACAATACCCTATACAGATGGATTATATGATGCAATAAATCCAATAAATCCAATAAATAAATCCAATAAATCAATAAATCTGTCATTATTCTCTGTCATTATTTTGTTTTAAAAAAAAAATAGAAATGTGTCCACACTTTGAGAAAGAGATGAGAGTAGACTGTTCACAAATGTGCATCCTGAAGTTGTAGAGGCCGTTTTGCCGCACAGTCTTGGAGGTTTAAAATCGGTCATTGATGCACACACACTCCTCTGGATTATTGGTCAATTGAGTCATTATGTGTTTAAATGTGAGTGTGTCTGTGCTCGCTGAAATCTCACACAAACGTGATTGTGAGCATCTGTGTGGTGAACAGATCGTCTGTATCTTTGTGATGCGAGTTTGCTGCATGCTAAATAAGTGAATATCAATAAGTCAGCTTCAATAATTGGGACTGTGACTGACACCCAAACCAGGGAGGCTCTTTCTGTACCTTAGTGACATCACAGTTTTCACCATTAATAAGCCTGCACCCTCCTACTCCCCCCACATCCCCCGGGTCTGGGTGGGACCCAACTGCAGCAGATGGGTTCACTGTATGTGTGTGTATGTATATGTGTGCGTGTGTATGTGTGTGTGTGTGTGTGTGTGTGCATGGAAGAGAGAGAAAGAAAGTCATAGAAAGTCAAAGAAAAAAAGACAGAGAAAGATAGACAATGATAAACAGGTGGCGTGTGTATCCACGTGCCTGCGTTTTTGTGTCATGTCTAAAGGCTTGAATACATCTGCCTGCAGAACACAGGTCCTTTGGGCCGGTGCACTTGGCTCCGCCCACATGTGAATATTCAGTAGAGCTGGTCGAACAAAGCAGAAGCAGGGTGTGGTTTCAGTGAGGAAAAAACTAAAAGAAATAGAGATCGATGTGAGTGCAATGCTGATATCCAGTGTCTGGACTACAAACTTGGCCCTTGTAGATTTTGTAATTAATCCTACAAAATTTACTATCCAAGTGCATGGAGAGCCTATTGACACTCTTCCATTAGAGAGATGAAGATTTAAATGCTCTGCTGTAGTGTATGTGAGGGTCTGTGATCACTGCAGCAAGTCTTAGGCAACCAGCAGGTCACAGGACATGACAAAGTTTTAGATTTTATATCAACAAAAAAATACACTCATAAATGCTATTACATTTTGCGATTATAGTTCTGTGCCAGTATCAGTGTAGGAGATAAACTTTGAGGTGATTTTTCTCAGTCTCACTACTTGCACACTTGCTGCCAGGTTTCACACGGTCATGAAAAACCGGTAAAAGCTGGTAAATTTGAAAATGCGTTTTTCAGGCCGTGAAAAAGTTCCAGAAAATTATGATTTTGTAAATGTTTTGGAAAAGTTATGGTCATCTGACTTCAGTAACATCAACTGTGTTAATAATTGATTACTCTGGTACCAGAGGTTGGCTTTCCGTTGCGTGTGTGAGCTAATGCTGCCTATATTTCTGGTCAAATCGGATTCAGATTGCGTTGTTTGAGGCTGGAATTGAATTAATAAAGAACATATCTCAATGTATGTTACTCATTTGTTCATCTTTTCAAGGGAAATCTACAAAATATTTTCTTTTGGCCTTGGAACTTCGGCTAAAATTGATGGAAAAGTCATTGAAAAGCATTGGTTGAAAGGTTTGCGATCCCTGTTGTGCTCTTTGGCTTTGCAGCACAGTAATTATGATCAGGCCTGTGCCTCGTGCCCAGCCACTTGGCTGCCAGTCGCACCAGTGAGAACACCAGCCGCCATTAGGACAAAATTGATTTGTTCACTGAAAGGCCTCACTAATCAATAGATGAGTCACATGTTGTTATAAGTGGGAGAAAATTATCTCGATTAATCTTTACACCACTGAGATTGTTATTATGTTGATGAAGTTGGATCCCACATGAAACAGGCGTTGCGATAATAAAAATCTGATTTGGTCTAAATGAGTGTCTGCTCCCGGAAACTGATTAGAATCATAAGAGGAAGATGCCCTAACGTGATGAAATAATCACTTTGATCGTGATTAATAATGCTTTGTTTGTGGTCCAGATTAATTAATTTTTCTTTGTGAAGCTTGTGAATCAGTTCAAAGAAAATCCATAGATTCCACCGTGGTTTTGTTGTTTGATTTGCTCTTGGCTGTTTTCTTTTTTCTTTTTTTTTTTTTTCTTTTTCCTTTTTTTTGGGTGGGGTGGAGGGAAGGGAGGGTTCAGATGATGAGCAATGTGCACACGGGGTTATATCACTGTGGCTGGGTTAGGCTGTGCTGGCACAGAGCCAGGCTTTTGTTGCAGTTAATGTGTTGTAATTGGTTGGTGGCTCCACATGGGACGGGCGGACTGCTGCATCACCCCCACAGAAGAGCGCTCCTCTATGTCTAATTGTTAAAACAGACATTAAAAGCACGCAAACACACCTCCTAAGGATTGGAAATGGGAGAACAATCCTCCACGACTTAAATGAAGGCCTTTCAAGGATAAAATATTATTCTGTGTCTGAAGTGTCTGCATGTTTGTTTCCTTTTCGTTGTACTTTCAGGATGTTGTTTAGTCAGAAAAGCATCTTAAATGCACATTTACAAAGAGAGAAAAATGTAGATGAGTAAGCCTGCGGCCTGTGGGAACAGAGCTCAGCTGCATATCACACAGGAATGAAACCAAGAATGAAACCAAGACCTAAAGACCACAGTGGGGCAAAACATGGAAATGTGAAACCTCTTTTGATGCTGGGAACTCCAGCTCAGTTTTCTCCTCGCATCTCTGATGATTCAGGCACGGACACGTCCCCGAGGCTCCTTCTGTGAAATCTGAAGAGAAAATTATTCATACAAGACGAAAAGCGAAGGTCACAGTCTACGGTACACAGACTCAGATACACATGCACATACTGTACACACCCACACACACACGTACACACACAAACACATTAAATATGAATGGACAATTTCTCTCCCTTGAGATACGTCTGGCTGAGGAGGATATAACTGGTTTATTTTTCTGGAGGAGTTGAGCATGGGTGCTTTCCCAGCATGCAGCTCTTCTTCTGCCGTGTGTTTGGCCAAGGCAGCCATATTTGTTTTACTCCCCTGAAACTTGAGGTCCTTGCAGTAATTGGGAATGTAATCTGGTCCTTTAGCGCTCTCCCAGCTGTTTATTATCCCATATTAACTCTCTTTCTCACCCACCTCACTGCAACATTGAACTTGCACCTTGGGAATGTAAATAACGCGAACTCAGGCTGTAGAAATATGCCTAATAGCAGAAAAAACCCTGAGTTCTTTCGTGCATTTGGGGTGTGTTGGACGCAGATGACTGAAGCTCTTGTCCTCTTACACTGAACACTGACCTGAGGGCCGGCTGATGCTTCCTGTTGTACCACGCAGCTACTGTATCAGTCTCATCTAAATACATCAAAGAGTCTTTATCCTCATTAATCACAAGGTGTGAATGAACATACTCAAATGATCAAAGTTCTCCCAGGCCCTTTCTCCTAAGATGAACAAAACGTGTTTGATTGAAAATATAATGACAGCATTTCCGTCTTTGGGTTAATTGCAGCAATTAAAGTATCCTGTGTAACTGTACTGCAATACCACAGGAATTTAATATATGTTCATATAAGGGATTTTGCCCAGTTTAGACATGCTTTGACAAAGACAAATTTCGAAACACAGAAAGCTTGCTTCTTAACAATAAATCAGTTTCTCTTGTAAATGAGAGTGTTGCAGTTTGCAGAGTGTTTGCAGGTCTTCCCCCTCTTTATTAGTATATGACTTTACATGTGTCCCCTCCCCAGTTATTTCAAGTCACCAGCTGCTACTGTCATCTACATATGTGGAGCAGGTATGGGTGCATATATATGACCATGTAAGGGCAATATGTCATGCACATATATAAATTACACATATGGGCTACATATATATCACTATATCCAGAGGACATGTATATGTTATAGGCGTGGTATGGTATTCTCTGGGATAGGGGCCTATGTTTGAACATTGGAGGCAAACAGCAATAACTGTTTGTTTTAATCATGAAAAATAAATAAATAAATAAATAAAAAATAATGCTCATGCGTTTCTAAATGATATTCAGTTATTTTGCTGGGTCAGGAGATTTTGATGTTCTTTTTTTCAGTTACTATACTTACTGCTTTGTTGGGCAGTACTGTCTCATGACATAATCCTATAAATGATCTTATCCACTGTCAGTGTGGGTCATTGCTGATTTTTTGTATGATGACACTCCACTACCAGTAATCAACCCTGTTCCATTAGATCAGATACCCAGCTGTCCATCATGACATCAGCCGTATTGAACAACAGTGATGTTATTGAATGGAAAATGATAATGCTGGTAAAGTATATACTGCAAGTGTTTGATTTATCGATTTATCAGTGAGGATCTGCACGGTGAATCAGGGCCAATTTGCCAGAGAGAGGAGGGTGTGGTTAAGGCCAAAAGATTAGGTGCAAGTGTAGCTGTAAATCTGCACGCCTCTGCTCAGTGGATGACATCACTGCACGTGCGGGCTTCCTCCCCAAGGGCTTCACCCTTCCACAACCCTTATTACAACTCAGTAACTCAGTGAGGAGTGCATTATTGTTGTGGTGTTATCTCAGCATACGCCCATGTTTTAATGGCTGTCCAAAGCATAAATGGACATGGCTGCCAGACTTGAGTCAATATATCATTTGATACTCAGGAGCTCTTTTCCAAAACTCTATCCAGCTTCATTTTATCAAATGTATTGCACTCAACAAGCTCGATCAAACGTACACAAATATAAGAGGAGGTTGCGTAATACCTAACATTTTTGGCCTGGGATGGTTTTCTCTAGATTTGACAACAGCAGCAGTCGTGGAAACACGTCTGAGAGCTTTGTGATACCTCTGACTTTGTTAAATATACATGTGATACTTTATATGAAGGGCTCTATTCCAAAACATTCATATATCCATTACAGAGTTTTGGTATCTCAAAGTCATTGGTCAATATTTGACCAGCAGTTTTGGTTATTTTACCTTCAAACATATAGCTAACCTCTAGGCAAAGATTATTCAGTGCTTTGAAAGGGTTTTTAATATATAATATAGTGTTCTTTACTTTTATGTCAACAGTCATTCTGTCAGATTAGATGGTTTCAAATGGTAAATATCTCATTTTGGAGCAAAGCCCTTTACTTATTCAGATGTGTTCCCCAATTATCTAACGAAGACAAAAGCAAACAGAACCAAAGCTCTGCCCATGATTTCAAACTCTCCTCAGTAGCTCCCAGCCAGTCTGTGCTGACTCAGCAGCTGTGTGAAACCCAGCGTCTGCTCCCCATAGGGACACAACAGAATATACCAGAGGAGCCAGCGTTAATGCACTGGCACACCACAACCCGAGCCCCATGTCCATCAGTATTGATCTAGACCCTGCCTCCCATCAAGTGACCAACACAGATCTCTGTCTCTTCTTTGATCTTATGACTTGTTTTCCCCTCAGGGATGAACTTTTGTATTCCCCTTTCAGTGCCGGCAGCACTGCCTCTGCACAGACCCTGGTCAGTCTTTTCCTTGTTTGCCTCTCTCACAGGCTCCCTTTCAATCCATCTCCAGTGAGTTCTTTTAAAGGAGCAGTCCACCTAAAATACAGTAATATTTTCCCATTTACCCCTAATCTATCCATCCATTCTGTGTGATTTGGTGAGGTTTCTCGTCTGTTCCCAGTCTGTTTACTGCTGTATGTAATTGGTCTTGTTACAGGAATATGATAGGGTTGCGCTCTCTACCTGTCAGGTATGCCGGCAGCAGGCACAGGCAGGCTTCAGTCTGTCACCTCGGCCTGCTCAAACATCCTCAGTTGTTCCTGTATCATCTCACCAATCTGCCTGTCATCCATGCATGGATGTCCTGTGCTTACGCTAAAAGACATGATTACTGTACCAGCAGCCCCATTCAGGTCTGTAGAAACTTGTCTGTGCTCCAGTTCTGCTTTCGTGCCGTTCAGCCCCTGAAACTGCAGGATACCGTGGGCCTCTGGCTGTCAGCTGGAAAGAGATGCTAAATAAAGGCCTGGAGCTATTAAGATTTGGTTTTTCCTCCAGTCATACTGCTGATGCTTGGATATGAAGTCATCAACCAAATGGTGACTGGGTGGTTCATGCTGTGCACCCACTGTGCTGCACTGTATGGCATGCCGACAGGGCAAAAAACCTCTTGTAAACACAGTCATTAATTATATGTTAACACGGTATAAAAAATATGTGTTGAAGCAGCACCTACGTTAACGCATCTTCAAGCATTTCACCCACTGATGTTCTTATATTTGCATTTCTTTATGTAGATGGTATGTAAGAATCCGTGCATATTTTGCAGCGTGTTAAAAATTCTATGTTATATTAATGAGCAAGTGATGTTTGTAGCATCTACAGCCTTATGTTTTGTGGAAGGCTGATGGGGCCTGAAATGCAAATAGAAGAAGCATCACTGGCTAAAGTGTTTGATGGCATGCAAAAGTGCCGCTTCAATGCATGTTTTTATACCTTCTCATATGGTAATAAATGGCTGTGATGACAAGTATTTTGCAAGATGTTTTTTGGCCCATCAGGCTTCCATACTGTTCTCATATTTTCCTGTTAATGATGTGCAGCTGAGGTGCAGTTTCCTCTTCAGCAGAAATTTGTCTCATTTTAAGGGCTTGTATTAAACATAGAAGGTACAGTATTGTGAAACGTGTGTGTGTGTGTGTTTTTTCAGGTGGTTGATCTACAGAGGGCGGAGCTGAGCAGAGACATGTTGTACCCCATGCACCCCAGCAGCATCCATGGAGTGGAGGACATGTCCACGTTGGCAGAGCTGCATGAGGCCGCCATCATGCACAACCTCTACCTGCGCTACCAAAAAGACAACATCTATGTAAGACACTGTGCTGTGCTGTGTTGGTCTGTTGGCCCAGCAGGGGAGCGCTGGATTTATGTTCAAAGGAAAATGATGCAGTAAATTAACTGAAGCAGATGAGGCAGGTGTGTGGGAAATTTATACACAATGTACAAGTAAATTACAAAACTTTGTGAAATACATTGAACATTACAAATCAATGATACACAACAGTGCAAGAATTTCCAATACTGGATTTTCCCGGTAAGCGTAATCTGGGATTAATTTCATGATAGAGCACTAAAGTCCCCTTAAAACATCACTCAGGCTCTATATTGCATCATGTGGCACCAAACTGAAACATTCAACCCGACGTCTATCAATCTCTATAGGAAAAAAGCGCCTGCAGACACACTGCTATCTTTTTCGTAATCCTGTCTCCTAATCTCATCTCAGAGGGTTCGCCTGGTCTATCTAAATGTCATTACAGACCGCTGTCGTTGTAAATGGAATGATGACCCACAAACACACTTTTGTGAGGCCTTTCTCTCTAAACTGTGTTACCTGAGCAGGAGCACTGGGTTGGATCCTAAAATAATACCAGGCTCTGTGCAAACTAGGCCGTTCACAGCAGCGTGAGGTTATTTCTTAGAGTGTTACTGAGTTCAGGTAGTGGGTCAGAGGAATGGGATGAGAATCTAGGTTAATCTTCTGAACTGATATTCTTTAATATACAGAAATATTAGCAAAAAATAAAAAGGGCTTTTCCTATCATACCATTAAATCTTCTCTATTATCCTCTTTCACTGTTATTCGTCTTTCTCCCCTCTATCTTTCACCTCTCCCTTTTTTCTTCTTGCCCTTTTCTTCTCCCCCTTCTCTTCTTCACCTTCCCCAGACCAACATAGGCTCCATCCTCGCAGCCGTGAACCCCTATAAACAGATAGCGGGCCTGTATGATGGAGCGGCAGTCGACTTGTACAGCAAACACCAGATGGGGGAGCTGCCGCCTCACATCTTCGCCGTGGCCAACGAGTGTTACCGCTGCCTGTGGAAGAGACACGACAGCCAGTGTGTTCTCATCAGGTGGGACAGAAACAACTGAGGAGTTTCATTTTGATTAAAGGAGATCTAGCATTTGAAAAACAAAATACTCTTACTCGCACATTATGGGTCAATAATAATGTTATAAGTGATTACAACACTATTTTCTTAACAAAACAGTTCTGGTTTGAGAGTAGTCTGTGGTTTTTAAACATTACCCAATGAATTCGATTTTCCAAAAGGGATATGTAATATTTTGGAATAAAGATCTTTATATACATTATAAAATTACTTTTGGCTGGTTTTGATAAAGGGTGTATTGATTTCATTCATTGTAGTGGTTGATTATAAATTCTGCCGATCCAGCTGAATTTATCTGCTAAAAGAAATGAATAAAGATTTTTTTATAGAATAAATAATGTTAAAGTAATTGGTAATTGCATTATCTGATTTTTTTGACATTTCAGAAGAAAAAGAATAGTTGCACACAATTGCATGTTTATTAATGAATATAAAAGTTTGCTAAAAGTACTGAGTTGAATCATTGACTTGAATCGTGGTTTACACCATCAAAGCAAACTGTATTGTTCCAAACAAGACAAACAGTTCTGAAATCTAAGTGAATTTTGACACTCCCCATTTTGACTGATTTGCAGTGTTTGATTTTCGCTCTTTCTCTGTCTCTGTTCGTATGTTTCTTCAGTGGAGAGAGCGGTGCGGGGAAGACGGAGAGCACCAAGCTGCTGCTGAAGTTTCTGTCTGTGATGAGTCAGAACTCGGCAGGCGCTCCTCCATCAGAGAGGACCACCAGGGTGGAGCAGGCCATCGTTCAGAGCAGGTACTGAATGTCCCTTCTGTCTGCTTTAGGTTCAAGACTTTTATTCCAAACTGTGAAACCTGACACTTAAAAAAATAAATACCTGCTCTGGCAAAACGATCTGTCATCTGTGATTTTAAAGAGGAACGAACATCAGACTACTGTTTTCCAAAAAAAGACATTTGAATGAAACCTGACATGTGAAACTGTAAAACGTGTAAAACGTTT
>OMLF01031889.1:7008-20489 GCA_900302615.1 Holocentrus rufus
GGGCAGAGATGACTGTAAGGGCGAGCACAGTGATGGAGGGGGGAAAAAGGAGAATGGCAGAGGGGATGATGGAGAGAGGGATCCTGCCTCCTCCCTCTCAATCTCTCTCTCCAACTTCACCAGTCCCGGAGGCTCAATTCCATACCTGAGAGTGAGGAGGTTTATGAAAAAGTCATAAACCACCCCGATTAGCGACGATATTATGTGAAAATAATGAGAAAATGCAACTGTGTTATTCTTCTATTACCGAGCTGCAATCCTGGCCAGCTCCATCAGGCAGAGACACACCTCCCGGGGTTGTTTGTGGAGGACTGCGCACAGCACATACATACAGTACAAAAGACAAAAAAAAGAAAAAAAAAAAAAAAAGAAAAATCAAGGGGAAAAATCTGTCATCTGAAAGAGAAGCTGTTTCCGGAGATAAACAGGCTCTCTGTCTGCAGGAAAAGAAAACAAGAGCTGCATTCTGAGAGGGAGCATGTCAGGAGGTATTCTCTGTTTCTATTGTGCCGCGCTATCTTTGAAGCCGAACTGGAATTCCCTGTGGGCTCCGGACATGTGGCTGAGGGCATGTGGGCATGCAAGCCTCATCACCAAATCACCCTCTCCTGCCTACAGTTAACTATCTATAAAAAATGCGGCTGAAGATATTTGTTTTTCTCTCTCTCTCTCTCTGAGTGTATGCATAAGCAATGAAAAACATGACACTGCTGAACATGACTAATAGTACTATAACTACATGGCACAACACCACTACAGTTATCACTGAATCAATGAAACTTTGAAAGACAGTAGAGAAAATATGAAGTAGCAGGGGAGAAAATAATATAATAAACATAAGGAGCAGAGGAGAATGTCACAATTACAGACGGTGTTTTATTTTCATTCACCTGATTTTGACATCCACCATTACATTTTGGCTGCAGCGAGGAAAAAGAGACAGGAGAGAGGATAAAGAATAATCATTTATGCCTGCATGTGGCTGTTGCAATCAAAGTGGAGCATGTCAAAGTACAGTAGGTTTAATCTTCCTGTCACTCAGCTAGCCAAGTGACGCGGGTTCGTCTGCCTGGAGGGGAAACCTATTGTTGATGGAGATTAACCTACACATTATCATTCTCACGCATCCACCGCCATGCATGGACATGCCCGGGTAAGAAGTTAAAATAGCAAAACGAGGTCAGTGTGACACGATGAAAAATGATACAAGGGCTCTGCAAAGCGACATGGATATCACATTCAAACACTTTCATCTTGAAGCTCTGGGCTGACCTGCTCTCTGTGTTTCCCCGGTATCTCTTTCATCTCAACATCATCTCAACAGCTTCATTTTAAGCCCAAACAGCTTTTAGTTTCCAATGAACAAGCAGTGGGTGGCAAGTCACCACCCCAACGCTGCCTGATACATTTTCCCAGTAACAAATTACTATCTGCATTTCAGTAACAATGTGACTATTAAATAAAATAAAGATTAAAAAGTAGCTACTTCTATTTTCAACTCCTTCATATCCTACACCTATTATCAAATAAATTTTCTTTCAATTATCTGCTTTATTCTCAAATTAAACCAGCCTAGATGAATAGCTTAGGCAGAATGTTTGTTATGCAGGTTTCCACGTCTTTTAATAACATTGTGAGCTGATTTTTGAAAGTAAGAGAGGAAGAAATCACAGATTTTATTGGTATAACAGAAAAGTAGTATCATTAGCAGTAGATCTGGAACAAATGACTGGTGCCAGGGAGTAATAAGTAAAATAATATGATTATATTGTTTTAAGTAACAAGTGATGAGTATATTACTTTTCTGACTGTTGAGCATCATATTTGGGTTTGTCACATCTATTAAAACATGAAGGCCAGAGGGTCAGTGTGGGTGGTGAACAAAGAGATTACAGATAATAAGAAATACAGAGTTCTCTCTGTGGGCTGTTTTTCTGCACCGGTCAAGAGAGAGATTAAGTATGAGTCAAGTGAAAAATGTTTGGAGGGGTTTAATATTATGAGCTACTACCTCAGTGAGATGAAGTACATGAAGGACAGTCTTAGACATTTAGTTTAATCAATCCCAAACTACAAGACCATATGTCATTATTTACATCAGGTCATAATTGTTAATGGATTATCCGAGTTCCATAACAACATGGAAGGAGGTGAAATACGTTATCAGCAACGGTGAGTGCATGTTTAAACTTTAACTCACCCAAACCCTCTGACTCAAAAAGGTACGCCTCATCAACCCCGATCTTCCGACACCAGTACAGGAAGTTGGCGGTGTTGTCTCTGGCAAAAAACGATCCTGAGGTCGCATCGGCCCGCCAGTGGATCACTCTGCGTATAAAGGGCTGCGCTTGCATTGAACACACACGCACATACACACAAACAAAAACACATGCACAGACACACACCGATGAGCAAAAGGCACATGTTCAAATTTTTGTAGGTGCCATATCATTATCATATTGTGGTACAATAAACATAGTAGAAATGTGGTTTCTGACTTGCTGATAATCGTTTTGCGAGCCATTATCCCTCTGACATGCAAGGACTCAACCCTTCCCTGTTAGCAATGTTTTTATTCAAGCAGCAAACCCACAGTTCACTGATTGCTGTGAGGTGGGACAAACCAGGTATTCATTTTGTGGACTAAAAAATAATTTGGATAAACCCTTTTTACTTTTCTTTTTTTTCTCTTCAAAATCCATGTCATTACTTGGTTTGTGCCAAATACCATTCAACTTTTGTCAACACAGATTTAGATCATCAGTATTTTCCATTCATGTTCAATTGAAAGTTGGTGTAGTTGTGTTTTGTGGTTACCAGGATGTGTCACATTTCATATTAAGTAGACAGTGTGGGTGACTAATGATGAGAAAAGGATGTTTATGTAACCCTGTGAAAATGGTTAGAAGACATTTAACAGTGTTAAGCATATTATTTCACTTTGTAAAATGACATTTTATTAGCTGTATATACGTTGTGTACATCTGAAGTACACAACATAATATCTGATCTGAGGGATCACGTACGATTCAGTTCCTTATTTTGCTTAAGTGAAATATCTTTAATTTGTTGTTTTTGTTGTTTTGTTGCTGTAAGACAGATGCTTTTGCTGAGGATATACTGCATGTTTGTGTTTGCATGAGTGCAACTTCCCCGCTGTGCGTGCATGTGTGTGTGTGTGTGTGTGTGTGTGTGAGCCTGCACTGTTGTAGCACCTTGCCAGTGTTGGCCTGGATCATCGTCTCTTGGAGCAGCTGCGCCAGCTGACAGAGGAGAACGCCGTTATCCAACCTCTCTATCAGACTGTCTGCTGTGAGATCCACACCTGGGGAACACACACATTCACACACAGAGAGAGCGAGCGAGCGAGAAAGAGAGAGAGAGAGAGAGAGAGAGAGAGAAAGAGAGAGAGAAAGAGAGAGATGATGGTTATTGTAGCCTTTACTGTACTTTTCACTCTCATAGTGATTTTCCTGATTTCATGTATGATTGCATGATGTTCCAATTATATAATTTACAAGCATATTGTACTTTTAGTTGCAAATCTGTTGGACTCGTCAGTTTGTTGTACCGTTCTACAGGTTGAGAATCCTTGATTGAACTTCTGCTATAAGACTTCTCAGCAGAGGCCTTTTTTTTTACCTCACATGTATTCTGACTCACAGAACAACAAAATACCAAACGCAGCCACAGGAATGCTTCATCTGAGAAAAGGTGTGATCCAGGGAACAAAAAGGGAAATCAGGGTTTCAGCTTTTTGGCACCACTCTGCACCCAACTAAACTTAAATACATTTTCTGAAGACCTCTTTGCTGATTCCACTATTCTTATTTCACACCTTTAACCATTTCTGGCCCCAAAAATACTCATTTGAGGGTTACTGCAGTAAGAATGTGTGTCAGTCAAACAGACTGTCTCGTCAACTCTGAAGACTTCAACAGGTTGTGACGTGCAAACTGCTTATGTTTGTATGTGGGAAGAAAGATCACTTTCTCTGGAATCCCAAAACATTTCCCATCATCGAGAGACGTTAATGTGTCTGCGTGCTTAATTTGACTGAATCTTTTTTTTTAATCTACTCTTGAAAATGAAAGGTCTACTCCAAAATTTGAATCATCAAATGCTATTCATCTGTGAAATGACACCCTGAATTGATATGTAGATGCTATGACCATGTCACAAGTATGTTGCACCACAGTTTTGAATTCTGGACTTATTGATTCATTATTTATGATCTTGATATTGTCGTGAGCATTTCACACAGGATCAGCACAGAATTCAAGACAGAAACCGTCTCACCCAGGATGTTGTGAAGCCAGAACGCCAGGTCTTCCTTCATGGGCAGCAGGCTGGCATCATGGCGGCAGGGCAGCCACTGGTTGTACTCCTGAGGACTGGCGAGGCCCGGACCAGAGTGTCTGTACTTTGGGCTGAGGAGACAGCTCATCCCCAGTCCAGTCAGGTGACTGGGACTCAGGGGGCCATCAGGGGTGTCGTTCATGGTTCCCACCTCAACATCCATATTTCCCTCCTTCCTTCCTCAGTGTACAAGTCGACCAAAACTGATAAATAAATAAAAAAAACTTTAATCATGTTTTGT
Source organism: Holocentrus rufus (assembly GCA_900302615.1). Taxonomy (NCBI): domain Eukaryota; kingdom Metazoa; phylum Chordata; class Actinopteri; order Holocentriformes; family Holocentridae; genus Holocentrus; species Holocentrus rufus. The sequence goes on from OMLF01031889.1 coordinate 11,609, forward strand.
TTTTGACATTTTGTGCAGAGAGATATCAAAGTAGGGGGGATGTCTACAAATGTCTGCTGATCATCTGAGGAATATGTAAGTAAGGGCTTAGTGGGTGATTCGGTACATGATAGTTTTAGGTTGTAGTAATGGTGGGAACTCTGGGGTGAAAGCACAGAACTCTCCTACCCACACACAAAACCAGCAAAACATGATTAAACAAATCTGAGCTGACTCACACACACAAAAAAACACCCACATTCGCGGTGGGCTTGCAGGCAAAGATCTCCCTCAAATCCAAACAATACACACAATCATTTATCAAAGGGCTTAAACTAATTGATTGCAGGCTAGGATTTAATAAGATGCACACCTAAAGCCCAGAGCCAATCCCCTGGTGCTGCTGCACGGCTCATTTGTCCTGTTCTCAGAGCAGGACCCATCATAAAGAGCAGCCCCATGCAGAGACATGCTCTGACTACCTGGTGTACTCGCTCATTCAGGCTGCTGCTAATCAGCTGGAATTAAGACGACAACACGTGCACTGGGTCACCAGGCACAATGAATGTTTTACACTAGAGAAAAATGCTCATTTCTTAGGGTTGTGTTTGATGACTGACTGTAAATATAAGATGTTACATGCACATTAATATTCCAAATATGAGCTTTGTTCCGACTAAAGTCTTTGTAGATATGGCATTTACTTGTAATGACCATCATCTGTCTGTATACAAGGATATGGTCTAATGCTCCATATTTTTCAAAAGATGTGTGTTAGTTTGATGGATTTGACTCCATGGAAACTGCCCATGCTGTCAAACTAAATAATAAAGCCAATATGGTGTTTACAAGCTGGGATATACTAGTTAATATCTGCAAATGTGCTTATGCAATATGGCATTACATATGGCAGAAGACATATTATTCAAAACTCCGAAATATGAATGTCCATAGAATTGATTATGGATTCTGTCATCCATCCAGTTAGGCCTTATCTCTACTAAAATAGCTAAAGGAAAAAGCAAAGATCTGGAGGGCAGATGTTTGGGACGCAGCAGGGACAGCTGTTTTTTTTAACACATGTATTATATACCACCTGTTGCATGTACCTGTAGATGGTACAGGGCATAATTACAAGTTCAATTTGACCTTGGTAGAAAGTTCCCTTGCATCAGCAAAAACGGGATGACAAATTGTATATGGCATGTCTATAGAGGAAGTAGGGCAAACAAATGATGAGTGAGGCGTCCTTATGTGTGTCAGTGAATTCTGGGCTTACAGTATGCACAAACATTCAATGCACCACTGAGAGATCATTGCGAAGACGGTGTGGACACATGGGTGCCTCCAGTTTGATACAATCCTCCTGAGCGAACAGGGTGAAAAGGGTCTTTTGTAAATACACCATGCAAACTTGGGAAGGAGACGAGGTATGTGTGTGTGTATGTAACGGGGTGAGGGGGTTTGGGGCGCTGCCTGCCAAATAGGACGCTGGTTTAGAGGTTGACCAGCAGGGCATGAGACCCCTTCTGTCTAACAAAACATCCAGGTGCTACATTCACATCTCTGCTACAGGATGCCTCTGCTGGGAAGTGAAGGCAAAGGTCACCCACTGGCCTAGCTCTCAGACACTAGCACCCTTTATACTCCTGCAGAGCTGAGTGCTCCATACCTGTAAATACACACGAGTGTGCACACACACACACACACATGCAGAGATACTCTCACAAAAACAGAGTTAAGTGGTCCACAGGCATTGATGTTTCTATTCCAACCCATTTTACTTTGCTCAAGCTGCACTGCCTCAAATCTACTGTCACAATGTGTCTCACATGTACAATTTGCTTAAGCGACATTTTATGATCTTTAATTGTGTTCCACATTAGGTGCCTGTGAGGGGGAGATGACTAAAATTACAAGCAAGCCAATCTAAAAGCGTGCAAAATTATAAAAGTGTGTTGCAGCATTGAATCTTGAACTCAAATACCTGAGCATGTATATTAGATGACAGAATGATGGATGACTAGTTCCATGAGGCCTTCAACACATCCCTGGCACTGGTCTACAGATGAACGCAAAGTCTTCCTATACATCTGTCTTGTAAACAAACAGCCTCATAACTGGTTAACAGAGTTTTATTTCCTGAAATGATGGGCACTGCTCTTGTGTTTGCTTATGAATAAAAGTCTAAGTAGCACATTTCTCACTGAAAGAGACAACTGTTTGTTTGGACACAGTTCAGTCAGTTTTGCCGTCACTGCAGCAAAACTGGAATCTGCTGTAAACCTGCAGGCTTTTCACCCCCGTGCATTCTACTTTTGTCTTCCAAGTCTGTTTGACACCCACTCTCAGTATCAATTTACCAAACTGTTTGAATAAACTATTCATAAAAACATCAAGATCAATAATCTCAAGTGGCTATCCGGCATCACTGCTGGCAGGAAAAGCTTTACACATCAGCTTTGGAGCGCAGGTCTGCTGTCTCAAGTATCACTTGCAGGAATGAAACAGTATAATAGTGGTAATGCAAGACTGGTGAATATAGAATAGGTAACAACTGGATATGATTGTGCAGCTGAGGTGTAGGTTTCAGCTATAGCCGGGCTCTAACCCCACAACTTTCCTTCAGCTGCCCCTAGACTAAATAAACCTCATACCGACACAGAGGATGGAAAGGTCTATCGCCTGCTGCTGTTTACACACCCCGAACAGTGGAGCTTTCTCTGGAGCTCCACTGGAAAACAATAATAAAAAGTTTTGGCAGCAAAGAACAAAAATCCTGTCCTTGACTGTTTTAAGGTTACATTTATCAAATAAACAATTATCATCTCAGTACAATGTGTTCCTTGACTGAATATTGGCCGAAGTCTGAAGCCCTATGGTCTGCACATATGCCAATGTAAAGAGCATAAATCTCCGCTACTGTGCCTCTCTGAGGCCATAATGCAGGTTTACCCCGGGTCAGATACCTGGAACATGTTGGCGAATTCATGTCTGTGCACTGAAATTGACTACAGCAAAAAACATAAAGCACTTTTGGGACTAACTCATTTTGAAACAGTCATCTTAAGCACACATTTACTTTGATTCACGTGACAAAATAAAATGCCTTGTTTTGCATTTTTTCCCTGCAAAAATTCAACAACTAATTAACCAAATAAAATTAATTGAGAAAAAACAACCGGAGTGCATCATTAATGTTTCATAACTGCTGTGATCTAAACTTCATCAGGGCATGCTCAAACTTTTAAGTGCTGAATCAGAATTTTTAGTGCCGAATGAAAGTTTCATGTGTTTCACAAACTTTCAAAAACACATTCATTCATTCATTCTGCGCGTGGTATTTCAATATGTGACCAACATTTCGCAAAAGAAACGTTTGAGATGAATATTATTAGCAACTGCACTATAAAGAGATCAACTAGTATATCATATAATCCATTCTCAGCTTTATCAATAACAATTGCCACAGAAATAGCAATATAGCAATAACATTGCATTCTTTAATTTTTGAAAAGAAAAATAGATATCATGAGGTATACTTACAGTCAAACAGTGAAATCCAACTATAGAAGTTTCCTTTTTCATGCAAGTGTTTTTCCTTCATACACATGCAGGCGCGCACATCACCTGTGGCCAGATGTTCATCGCCCTCAGGTCGACCACATGGAAGTACACAACACTTAAACCGAGGGAGGCTGCCGTCACTTCTGAACCAAACACCCCCATACACGCCTCGCAAGCTTCTGGTGTCAACTTACACATGACTCGGGGTCTGAGATGTTTGCACGGTACTTACACTAACTTAAACTACCGCTTAGCGATGTGATAAACTTGTCAGGACTTACGTTTTTCACGTCATTTGTTAAAGCTGCACGTGAATTGTACGCACCAGGGGACCCTCAGAGCATTTCAAATTAACTACTTACCTTCTATTTAAATTTTAAAACAATACTAGAGAAAATTTCACACCCAAACTTTTTTTTTTCTCCGAATGCCTCATAGCAGTGTAAGATGACAAACTGTCAGTTGGCTTGGCAGAGCGTTTTATGTTCTTATAAGACCCTGCATGACTGTAGGCCACATTGTAAACTATAAACCCTCCATAACCCAGGCAGTAGCTCCATCTAGCAGATACACGTTGCCAGGATGAAATCACACTGGTTCCCAATTAGCCTGTATGAATTCACACAAGGAATATGCATTTGCAAAATTGTTTCAGGCCAAGTCACGACTTATGGAAGAATTGGCACATTTCATTTTTTTTTTTTAAGTAAACTACAAGATTGAGTGGGTAATGTTCATTTATGTGGAGTGGAACCACTGCTGCCAAAAGCAATAGCAGTGAAGGCCAAAACTAAAAGTGAATGAGGATTCAAGTGATTTGAATAAGGGGGAAGATTTAAATAATGCAGCTTGTTCAGGGAGAGTGAAATATGCAGCATGCCTACATCATATTACCATTCATCACCACAGCCCATCTGCTTTCCTGCTCACCTACCAGTCCCCACATTACCTAATTCAATATATTTGTTTAAAAATTTGGTATTTAGAATTTTTCAGTGCATTACTTTCTTTGGTTTTATGGGCTAGTCATCTGCCAATACACATCTCCCTGCAGTGGTGAAATTATTGACACATAGAGACAGAAATATTGACTAAATGACTAAACAAACCTTGTTATGATATCAGATGAAGGTGAATTAACAAACTGCCCCTCTGCACAGCTAATTTTATCTCATCGGCTATATCGCTCGTTAATATTTGGTTTACTGCTGCCAGGATGGTGTGGGTGTTAATTACACTTACTCACAAGTGTAAGGTATTTTGTTGTAGTGGAGGAAAGCAGCTTCAGGGCAACAATCAATCTGGTAGGTGGTGAGGCGACAACAGACTAACCCCAATATGCTTTCTCTCTCTCTCTCTCTCTCTCTCTCTCTCTCTCTCTCTCTCTCTCTCTCTGTATTCTGTTGTCCCAGGTGGGGTTGCTGGTTAATCTGCAACCTTTTCCCAGGGGATGAGTCCCTCATGTCAGTAAGCCTATCAGACACTCCCCTCTCCCTCCCTAACTACACCTTCTTCTCATTTGCACTGGTTAGCATTCATCTGACCAATGCTATTATAAATGATAATGTGTGTGTGTGCGCGCGCGTGCATGTCACATTTTATGCATGCAGTTATTAGCGTTAGCTGATCACATGTTATCAATACACATTTTCCTATGAATATTAATCTTAAATATCTAACATGATTGGCTGTTTTCATAAAAGGCCAGATTGCAGAGGTGTAAAACTGGCTCTAAGTGTGATTCACATCCTGTTTCTGTGAAGGTCAGTGTGTGTTGGAGTGGGTGCTGTGTGTAGCGGACATGCTGGTGATGTTTTAAAGAGCTGTTAAACCAATTTAACAATGACTCAGAAGCTCCCACAGAGTTAATGAATAGTCCCTGAGCATATGGAATGCAGCCTGGCTGGTATAAGGAAGCCAAATAACTGGGGTCATACTTGACGCATTTATTTACTTTTGAGAAGATATATTATGTATGCTTTGCTGTCTGTGCCATAGCATGAGGCTGTGCTTCTTAGTAAAACAAAATACAAAATCAATGGTTCAGCCTTCATCACCTCCCTGTTAAATACATTATGACATGAGTTCTCTATCTCAACAAGAGCTCCGGCAGTGAGAGGAGGATTGGGTTAAAATAATGTCTCAGCTACACGATATGGATCAGCACACAGGACCTTGACAGATGGCATCGCAGGTTGCCAAGACAACTGGACCCAAAGCCACCTCCATCTTACCCCGGTGTAATGGTGAGAGGATTAATAGAAATTCAGCACAGGCACCATGTGCTGTGTAACACTCAAATTGGTCCCCTGGGTCAAGAGGACCCGTGGCTCATCAGATGGGTCCGCACATATTAAGGGCACACAAGTGTTTCATCATCCTGTCAGATTAGGACGGATCCGCTTTTGAGGTGGAACGAGCTGAGTTGACGTAATTGAATTTTTTTTTTCTCCTTTCTTCTTGCACGCTGCTCTTTAGCAGATATGCGCACATTTCCATTGTACAGTCAGATTTCTAATATCTCTCAGTTACATCTCAAGAAAAAATATAATTTTCAGTTGTAATTTCCACTACTACTGAAAACTTTCAGTCTGATTTAGCAGTCCTCACCTGACCGCACCCCTTCCTTGAATCATCTACTTTGTATCTCATAAGTGCTTTCTTACAATTTCTTTTATATTTTATAACATGAAGAAGTACTTTACCCAGCTGCCTATTTCTCTCAAAGGTATTATGTGTAATTTAAATCAGGATATCACCTTTCTTTAATTAAACCCAGAGTATTAAACCCAGCTCGCTGGTACAGCCTGTCAGTGGGTGCATGGGGATGTGAGACGTTCATATAAATGACTAATACACAATGTGTCAGGCAGTCCTATAAATGACAAATGAATGCTGGTTACCTCGGCTGTGGCAGGCCAGGGGGTCGGTAGCTGCAGGGCAGACCTATATTTTAATTAAAGTACCTGTCACGTCGGGCAGCAAAATGTAAAACCCGTCTGGAGTTAGGGTCAGGAAACGACCCCCCCCCCCCCCTTCAGTCTGCTGCAGACATTTGGCAAACTCACAGAGAAAGATTTTTTATTCTGACAATGCAGGATAGGTTTTGTTTTAAGTCAACATGTGTAGCTTGTACATCATTGCTGCAACTGATTTTGTATTTCTGCACTTTTTAACTTTTGTACGTTTTGTTATGCTTTGCACTCCTATTTGTCCTCAACGGAAAATCGCCACTAGAGGGCAGCATAGCTACTTTCTTCCAAACCTCTGAATGCTACAGTGAGAGGAAAAAGGGAAGCCATCTTTAATATAAGAGAGTATAAGGCAAGTAGCAACCATTGTTTCACGGTTTTATGAATCTGCTCTCAAGAAAAATGGAGCACCAATGTAACATCAGCCCTTCACTTCCAAAAACATACCTACCAGTCAGGTCTCTGATGGAAAGCAAATGGGCGTGCTTGAATTTAAATGTGCATATCAGTACCTGTATGTCTATGCAGCGCCATGGTTACCCAACAAAGGCTTAATGCACTTCAAAACCTTCATTCAGACGAGGGAGACTTGGCCGTGAGAGAGAGAGAGAGAGAGAGAGAGAGAGAGAGAGCCTCGCTGTCATTCCTCTCTCTGTCACTGTGATTCCAATCACTGGGATTTTAACAAGATTACCCAGAGAGAGTGGAAGCAATGGAGTACCGGTGTAATGTAATTATCAAGTGATGGAGTGCTTGAGACAGCTGTATTATCACTGGCCAGTCGCTTAACCCCTGTCAACATGTGAGGGATCGTACCCTCAGTCCCTGTGTGATGATGAGCCCGGGTTTATGAGTCTGTATGAGAAGAGTGGCAGGTTGTTCTTTTCATTTTGCTTTATTTGCAGATCCAAACAAGAAAGCAAGAAGAAACACACAACAAGACAGGTGTGTGTACATGACTGTGTGCAATGTGCAATTGTTTCTGTGTGTCTTTGTTTCTTTGTGTGTGTGTGACATAATGACTTGAAATTGAATCACATAATTAATGAAAATGAATGAAATCTGAATTTAATTTACCAATAATGAAAGCAAACACCTTTACTCATGAGTCCTGAGTCCAAACACACACACACACACACGCGTGCGCACATACACACACACACACACTGCACCTGGCTCACCCTTTTTGTTTCTTTTTCATTTTTTTTTTCTCAACCCCATGGTCCTACGGTGTCTCCTGACAACCAGATTCCTCCCTTTTTGCCACTTCCATTTTACAAAAGTATCCCTGTCTCCATAGCAACCTGTCTCAGTTTTAGAAGCTTGGACAAAAGATGCAGAGAGAAGGAAAATAGGCAAGGACATACACAAATAATACATGTAGGCCCACATTCATCAATGGAACATACACACAGCTGCGCACGAATATACGGCTGCAACCACAACAGTATCTGCACACACACACACATGCAGACAGCCACATACACACACATGCACAAATGCACCATAACCAGCCCAGATAAAAAAATGATACAGGAAGGAATATAAAATCGAATTCATAATTTGACCCAGCTTCAGTGCATTGTCTCTGTTATTGTTGACAAAATCAGTTTTACACAGCGTCGTGTCATTTCCCTAATTTTATTTCTTCGGTCAATGGAGGGATCTGATATCACATTCACTCATCTCCAGTGACATCACTCAGCCTGACTACACCCTGCCAATACGACTTTGAATTGGCCCCGATTGTCTTTCACACACACAGAAAGACGCTGTGGAGTGTCCAATATTAAAATATGAAAGATTCCTCTCTCATAGCGAGTGCCAACAAGTTACGACTGTGATGAATGACAATACGCTTCTGCTGTCATTCCCTCACACCTTTTTTTCTGTCTCATTCTTCAGTTTCTTACTCACTCTCCTAGCTATTCTTTCTGTCTTTCTTTGTGCCTGTCAGCCCCATGTTGCTCCTCTGTCCTCTTGACGCCCGGCTTGCTGATTGGCTGGCTCCACGCAGGAAGTTCAGCGATGAGGAACGGACGCCACGCTGAGGACGGGAGCTACATCTGCGTTCGGAGGCATCACGCACCCTCCGCCTGTCTTCCTGCCCCCCACCCCTCTTTTCTTACCCGTCTATCTACTCCCTTCCGCTTTCTTTCTCACTACGTCATCGCTCCACCTTCACCTTCATCCATCTTTCTTTAACTCTCTGTTTATCTTCTTCTTCCTCCTCCTCCTCCCTCTTATTCCTTATGATTCCTGTCAAATATTTTTGAATGGCAGCATCTTTAAATAGCATTATATCTGACTGCGCCAAGGTATCAGCATGGCAAGAACAGACCTGCGGATCTGCTTCAAATTGA
>OMLF01031890.1:3190-32392 GCA_900302615.1 Holocentrus rufus
AGTCTTGCAGCATTTCAAGGATCATTTTTTTTTTTTTTTTTGGCCGCTCTCAGAAACTATTTTCTGGTGGAGACGTACTTTCTGTTGTGTGGACGTCTGCATGGAAAGCATTTACGAGTTTGACAGATGGGAACTGTGCATTCATGTGTGAAGAATATATCGGAAAAACAGTTTTTTGTCTTGATATTTAGCCACACTACCATAACATTTTTAAAACAAGAAACCAAATCCACATCATCCTTTTTACAACAGCCATGTTTGCCTATTGTTCGTCCTCTGGGTTTGATTTTTCCAACAAAATAGCACATGAATGCAAAGCTGTTTGTCAGCTCCTGGTTGTTGAAGTAGCATAAAAAAGCACAAAAGCAGATCTGGAGACTTTTCGGGGTACACATTCAACTACATTACAACAGTAAAATAACTGACAAAAACAAACCTGGGCAGGATGTTCACTGTGATGAATTACCTTTCTAATCAAGTCCAACAGTTAACAGCACAAAAATCATCTTGATTTTTATAGTTAACAAAACAAATGGAAGTGGGTGGCTGCCTGGGAGAAAGGAAAACTGGATTCAAACCAACAGAACAGTATGGCATGCTTTGGAAAATGGTTGGTAGCAGTGGGTTAAGTGATGAAAAGTATGGTTTTCTTTTGTTTTCTGATATATTATGGCTAGGGATAAGAATGTTCTTCATAATAAAAAAGCAGACATTAGATCTACTAATTCAAATTACATAAACCTGCTAAGTGGAGAATTCAGGGAGTTCAAATGCTGCAATCTTGCCTGATTATAAGGATTTCATTGTTTAAAGACAATGTCTTTGATCATATATATATGTAAACAGAGGACAATTTGAATTCCAGGTCCCTTTACCCATAAGCATAGCTTCATCTGCCATGCATAAATTAAAGATGTAGACCAACTAACAAATACATACAAATCAGGCACTATCCAACTTTAAATTTAATACAGGACTTTATTAATTGCATATTTTAAACAGGGTCAACACGCCAATAATTTCAAACCCACACAGGTACTCTTTCTGAGACATATCCAAGACGCAGTGCCTCTGACATGTTCAAGCAATGCTTCTCCTGGTCAACTCTTTGCAAAGACCCCAACTTTAAAGCTGCAGTAGGAGGGTTCAGTGAGCGGTGCTTGACAAGATATCAAATACATGCACAAACAGCCACTTGGATTGGTCCCTTGGTCAAACAAACATGGAAACAAACACATTTGAGGCCACATATTACAGTTTCTGAACAAATAAACTGCCAGCCACGATGGGAAAAAAAACCTTAAAATATCTTTTTTAGAAAAATATGAACATGCTTATTACAGCTGAACAAATCATGAGAACGAAACTTATAATCAAACTAATTTCTCATTTTTTGATAAAGGCATGTACAGTATTAGTGTACTGACTGGCAGTGTGTCAGTTATGTGACAATTTTTTACTGCCACTTTTGCACAGTTACATGTGAATAGTAGTAATAATGACGCAGGAATTATATTCACAAAGGAAGAAATTCCAAATTTCATACAGATATAAATTAAAATATGTCCTATGACGGGACTGTGACATTTGGGTTCATAGCTATGCTGAGTTTTCCCCGCCTCTGTTCTCCAGGGACACAGGAAACCCTTCTTTCACTGCAGGGCTGTGTGTATATATGTGTATATGTATGCACGCAAGTAAGTGTGTTTTTTTGTTTGTTTTTACTGTGTGTATTGTCATGTATGTGCATGTGTTCAGCTTTGGAGAGACAAGCCAATGCAAACTGCAAAATCAAAGTAACAAAAATAGATTATCATTACAAACAAGTCCTGAGATTTCCTTTTTTTTCCCATCCATAGTATCAGACATGAAAGGCAAAGAATAAGGTGGCCTCACTTATTAAGTGCTTCTGTGCAACATTGTCATCTCTCTACAGTCTGTAGAGTCATCTGTACAGCAAGTGTCAGCAGAGTTCATCACATCCTCATGGAGCCATGACCAGGGTGTTGTGTTTCTAAATGAGTCAGTTAATATGGCTCTGGATTCCAGAGGGACAACTCTGTCCAAATGGAGTCTGCTTCCTGGAAGCGGGGGGCCCATCGTTATCTGGGCGAGACGGGGGGGCTGGAGAGGAAGGTTGAGTCGCGAGGTGACTGCAGGCCGAGGGAGTGCGAGGGGGAGGTGGGGGACATCTTGCGGGGACTGCTCAGGTCTCCATTGTGAAGCTTCCACAGCAGCTCCTCGTTCTCCATGGACAAGCGCTTATTCACCTTGGACTCCTTCTGAAGGGACTCCTGCAGCACCGCCTGCTCTGTAGACAGTTGTCTGTGGGGTGCATCAATACAAGAGAAAAGTTAGAGATGCTCTGGAGAATAAACATTTACAAACATGATGAGATGGCAGACAGTCAGCTGAAGCTACAATCTATGAATAGAATGCTCTCTCCTACCTAAACTGTGGTCTGTATCAGTTCTACTGTAATGTATTGGTCAAAACTGATGGTCATGCCATGCATTTAAAGGAATACTTCACTCAAAATCTATATGTCTTGAAAATCCAATAGAAAAAGTTTGGCCTGCATGCCTCACAGAGAGAAATGAGGATATTCAAGTCTATTTCAAATCATCTATCTCTTTGCACAGCATAATCCCTCCTAAGCCAATGTACTTTTGCTAAAAAATGCTAAATAAACCTCTTCTATGAAATGCATGAGCGGAAATTGAACTGGACATTTTCATGTCCTTCTTGCTGGTGTCTGTCCAAGTTGCTGATCAAACAGAAATGGCTACAGTTTTTGGAACTTTTGTTCTTTGTGAGGCTTGCTCTTTTCTTCAGACATTCAAGTGTTTAGTGTCCACCTGAGGTCTATTTATTTCAAAACAAGAGGGAAAAAAACACTTATTTTTTGAATATTGTACCTCGACAGTGCAGCATGTCTGTCCATGCGGGCTTTGAGGTCCTCATTTTCCTGCTGGACTTTCTTGAGGCTCTCATCTAACTTGACACTTTTCTCCATCTGGAAAAAATAATAAATAAAAAAACAATAGCATAATATATATAAAACATTCCCTGTGAAAGTGCTTTTGGTCACTAGCATGTGCCCAGCACTGCCTCAGGTCTCACCAGTTTGTCCATCTGCATCAGCTTCTTCTCTTGCTGGTGGAGCTGCTTGTTCTTGATGTCTAGCACCACTTTGAGACTTTCCAGCTCCTGCTCCAGATACAGGGTGTGGGAGTCCTTCTGGATGGACAAACAAGTAGTGCGAGATGTTCAGGGACTTGTAAAACTTCCAAAATGAGTGCATAAATTCTGCCACAGCTTTTCCTCGCCTTGTAAATGTCATGCAGTCATAAATCCAGAACTGCACAACAGAGGGCGCCATGCGTCAATTACAGTGCCCAGGACTTTCACAGCCAATGAAACTGTTCTTGGTGTTTACAGTTTACACACAACACTTCTTACAATTCAAACACTGGAAGATAATGTCTAAGCAATGTATACTGGATCAGGTTAGTGTTGAAAGCAATCCTAGTCAGACAGTGAATTTGTAACACTACACCATAATTCAGAGCTCAAATCAGGCAGCAGGACACTGGACTGCTGCTGCTGTTATTGTCTTTCTATTTATAGCAGACATTGAGTGGCAGAGTAATGTGAAGTAGTCACCTCAATTACTCTACTGTGTATGGGTAGAATGCCAAATGGATGGGCCAGCCACTTAACACTGATTAGGGATGGCAGCCTAACTTTACCGCAGCACTCCTGGAAAATTAAAATTGTACATTCTGGATGGAGAATGGGGCAGTGTGGAGCTTAAACCCACTTCAACTTAGTTTACCCCTTTTTAATTTGGTGATATAAGGTTAATGACCCTTTTAAGCTGAAAATCTTTATTAAAAGTTATAGCATATTTACATTATACTTAAGCGTCAGACTAATGTTATTTACATAAACAATGTACTGAAAATTTATGTATTCCTGATGGAAATATCATCTTATGATCCAGATTTTATTTACCTCCACATCATGGCCTTGAGGCAACCAACAGTGGTGTCCGGGGATGTTTCAGTAACATAGCTCTGCTATAATAAGCGCACTGCAGATAGGAGCGATAGCACAGAATGTGCCATGCATGGTAGTGCAAGTACCTGAGTTTTTTCAGCCAGTTCTTTTCTCTTGTTCTCCTCTGCTTTTAGCTTCTCTGTGAGATAATTCTTCTCTGTGGTCAGCTCTTCGATCTGCCCCTGCGAATGGACAGCACAACAAACTCATAAAAAAAGTGGTTCATCAATGCACAAATCGACCAGTTGTCATGACAGGTTATTTATTGGTTGTGACAATATTAAAAAAAGCCAAAAAAAGTAAGACTTACAGATAGAGTAGCTTCTGCCTCTTTCAGTGTTTTGTCCAAAGACTGCTGCTCCTGATTGTGAACATTCCTGAGCTCTACAGAGAATAGAGATATGACATAAGAGCAAATAATGAGCATTTTATATACAAGCTTTAAAGCTGCAGTTCATGATGTAATGACTTTAAATCACACTGTAATGTTATCATGAATCAAGAGGGACCAACAGGAAATAAAGGAAAGCCCTGTGTAAAATTACATCACAGAACAAGTTCTAAAACTGCTGACTCTACAGCATTTCAAAAACACTGCGGTACAAAACTAATCACAATTATGCATACTTGACAAGATTACATGCACTTCAAGAGTGAATGCATCATGATGTGATGAATAAATAAAATGACTAAATAAAAACAAAAGTGACTGGAATATGGATATTCATTTATATTCATGTATTTCATGCACACATATAGGCAACACAGGAACAAGAAAGAGGCAAAATACATCCAAAGCAGTCTCATCCAGCACAGGTAGTTTCAAACAAAAAAACAAAAAAACAAAAACACAATGCAGTTTTAAGAACAGCTTAGTTTGAACGGTTCAGTCCAGTATTGTTCACTCACCTTCTAAAGACTCTTCATGTTGCTGCTTAACACACTTCAGTTGCTCTGCATGGCTGGCCTCTAGTTCCAGCTTCATGGCTTCATGATTGGCTTTCAGTTCTTTCATCTTTCAAATAAAACATGGGATAAACTTAATGCAGTGTAGCTCATGCTGGATCAGAACAGATCAATAATGCTATGGTTCGGGTATTAGAGGCAAGAGAAGCAAATACATTTGATAAATTCAGAGAAATGTTGTGATGAGTTGGGCATTTGAAAATTGTAACCTTCAGCATCAAGACTGAGCAAGTCCTACAATGACAGCATACTGACAAAAACGCCCTCAGGGCTAATGTTGGAGCCTTTACTGAAAACAACTTTCTTTGAAATGAAGCTGGCAAATCACTTTGCACTGAGAATGAGGTAACACTATGACTAAAGACAACCCTGCTGGTAAATGACGTTGACTGTACAGATTAAAACAACATGTCACTGTCTCTACAGACACAGGGCTGGCCAGTACAAGTGGAGTGGAGGTGGTGTCTCTTTAAGTTTCAAAGTTGTGGCAAAAAATGGTAATCTTCTACGGTGGAAATGCAAAGTCGCTAAGAAAATCTAAACAGTTGTTCCTTGGCCCAAGGCTAAAACTTTGTGTAAATCTATTAATGTTTTCTAGATATAATACTTCTGACAGACAGACAAATGAGCTAACAAGGGTTAAAACATGACCTCCTTGGTGGAAGTGATGAAAAGTTTTGTCAGTTGTAGTCAGATATTGGATATGTTCCACAGAGGCCATAGTAAAATGTATACTTATCACACAGACCTCATAATACGTGTAGTTAGTGGATGGAGCAGGGACTAACCTGCTGTTCCATAAGCGCTTTGCACTTGTCAGTCTCCTCCTGGTAGGTCAGGTGGACCTTGTCCCACTCAGCTTGGTAAAACGCCTGCAGCTTCTGCTCCAGCTGAGCCAGCTCTATCTGATGCTGCTCCTGCAGCTTCTGCAGCGCCTCCTCCAGATTCACATTCAACTCCTTCTTCTCCTTCTCCAAAAGTTCACATGATCGGAGGGAGCATACTGTAAATGAAAAACATACCTGTGTGATGTATTTGATAATAAGTTTGCTAATCTATAAAGCACAGTATTACAGGTGCTACATGAGTATGCTACTGGTGTAAAAAGGTGAAGGAAATTTGCATGTTCAGCAAAAGGTCAAATGAAAAGTCATTCTACTTATAGTCTAACTGCTTTTATCAGGCATCTGAAAAGTCTATTGAGAAACCACTGTTGGGCAATTTCTAAGTGCTCTGTAAAGGCAACTGGACTTGTTTGAGGTTCTAAAAGATGTATTGCCTCTCATCCCAATGGCCTCTTCAGTGTTGGGCAAAATCCTCTTTGACTCAAATGTGCAACACTATAAAATGTGCTCCAACCATTAATGGAGAAACTGACTTTCAGTGGGAGGTGACTCTTTGTATTTCTGGGCATTTGCCAACTACAGCACACTTATGAAGATATGGCAACAACTTCTTTCAAAGTATCTTGAAATAGTTAATTCATCCTGCTGATTTCTTAATTCAGCTCTCTCATTTCTACAGTTGGTAATTGGCCGTGTTTTAAGTTTGAGCAAGTGGAGGCTTTTGCTCTTGTTCTGTCAGAGACCAGCTGTTTCCCAACAGTCCCATCGTCTAGAGCTTATATCTGCTGTGGAACGAGCAGCAGTGACCCGCTCCACAGCCCAAAAGATGTGTCTCAAGTGTAAATGCCTGAGCACAAACATTGCTGAGTAAATTCCAATAGTTGCCCATGGCTCTTCTAGCCAATGTAAACTTCAAGTCACTGGCAAAGCCCTGGTGATGACAGAGTGACAACTGTGCAGAGCAAGAGAGTTTGTGCTGTTGCCACATATAACAGGTGATTTCCATTTGAGGTTTGGTCTGAAAAGTACACCATAAGAAAAAAAGAACTGGTCAATATAGTTAGTGTAAAATACTGAATCCAAATGTGTATGTGTGGCAGACTGCATTCGCTCATTCAGTGCTCCGAGGTACTACCGTATCTACTGTGCAAGGCATGACAAATGTGCACATATGTCTTTTTATAAAGTCTTATCTTACAAATTGGCATCATTTTGATCACAGATTTGAAAACCACAATGTAATGACATACTGAGA
Source organism: Holocentrus rufus (assembly GCA_900302615.1). Lineage (NCBI taxonomy): Eukaryota > Metazoa > Chordata > Actinopteri > Holocentriformes > Holocentridae > Holocentrus > Holocentrus rufus. Next base: position 10,319 of record OMLF01031890.1, read on the forward strand.
TATCTATCAGAAAGAAAGGCATATTCTTGGCATATTCTGTGTACAAATGCACCAGTTAGCCATCATGCATTTTCCAGAGCACAGGTTCACATTCACTAACTGTAGTGGAGAATTACAATTCACATCAGATTGGATAATTTTCTCACACATGGGCAGCAGTCTGACAAGTCATGTAGCAGTAGCAGTCTGAATATAAATGTAGTCCCTAATTGGTAAATGTCTTTGTTTCTACACAACAAAAGACTGTTCTTTGAAAGGTGCCGTCTTGTTAAAACAATAAGACTGCACCATAGGAGTATGCAGATTCACCAAGCCCAGGATGGAATATAACAGCAGCAGATCCAACAACACAAGCCAAACTAACATAGGGACAATCTATCAGGCTTTGGCATGCACAGCTCTACAAATGGAGCTCAGCATTCCTCAACCATGTGTAACAGGGTTCTGGTCATATGAGACTTTCCAGTCCAAATACATCCTACCAAAACACCTCATGGCTCATACGGAGATGTAAGACTCAATCTGTATCACATCTAAAGTTAGCCTTTACTCTGGCCAGCATTCACAGATATGATGGGGTTTGGAGGTGTCCCAGATCCAAATAATGCAAATACTGAAGCAGGCAGATCCTTCTAAGATGTGCTTGTAATTTATATTGTGAGGAGTAATGACACAAAGGGTTGTACATCAAAAAATTGGCTGTAAGACAGCACTGTAATACTATAATTAGTTGCTGTAGGTGGAGTGACATCATAAGGGAAGCAAGCCCACGCTGGTTGGGAGGGACAGTCTGAAGAGGTAATAAACAATGAGAGATGAACTTAAAAAGACATGCCTTCTGGACTTCCCCACTTGTTACACTACAAATGATAAACACAGTCCAACTGAGGCTCATAAACTCTCTCCCTGACTTGAAGAATGTCTTAAAGCACCAATATCATGGGGCTCAGTGGTAAAGAACAGTCACGTGGAAGTCCTGAGACTGTGGCACTTCTGGATACCAGCATGGGGAAGGGAGGAGTCACTACACCACTGCAGAGCCTAGTGTGTATGCGCGCCTATACATGCAAGGCTAGGGGTAATACTGGGTCGTTCCCTCTGAGCCCTCTCAAAGCCTGAGGTGGTTTGGCATTCCATCACTGGGAGGCCCTCCTGTGTGGGGTCAGAGGTCAAGCATCCACTCCCCTGGGAAAGGGCTTACAGCACTCCACTCGACCAATAAACACAACAATTTACCAGGAGAGGAGGAAGTAGAGATAATATGTCTGTTCGGCAAAATCAGAAGAAATACCAGTAACATCAGGACTGGTAATGTACCTGTGTTCAAAAACAGGTGCAAATACAGGTGCACACTAGTCTTACATATAGAAATGGCTGTATTACAAGAATGAAACAACTTGTTCAATCAAGGAACAATCAAACCTTAACCTACTACAGCAGAAAAGGAAAGTGTTAAGACGCACTGGTCTTTCAATGTTTGTTATAATTTCAAAAAAAGTATATTAAGTTAGTTACTCAGTAAAATATACTAAAGGACTGTCTATGTGCAGTATAATCTATATACCTCTGTATAAATTATAATGGGGGACAGAGTTGTCGAACTATTAAGAATAAGTTTTAACACACAGAAACATCAAAATTAAGGCACCGGAACTAAGTAAATTTTTATCAAAACAATCTCTCTCATTGTAACCAAGCATCTCCTTCACAAACTGCATTAGACCAAAGCAATCAAGTAAGTAAACCAATATGCACCAAATATTAAAGCTGATGAATAATAGCCACTAATAAAGCAATATTGTTTTCATTCTCCTTCCCTATAAAACAAGTGGCAACCCTTGTTCCCACTATTTGTGTAGCTTAATTTTTGCTTTCTATCCTGCGATCAGACGGGGAATGCTGCAATGAGCAGCCTGGTCGCTATTTTGCTCCCTGTTCATTGGGGTTTGTGACAAACTGCACATTACTGCTTACAGCTTTTCTTAAAACGTGCTTATGTGCTTTTCACCGTCTCTCTCAAGACGGTGCTCTCTCAGATCAAATGAAAAATGTTTTCAGGGTTTTTCATACGGACTGAGCACTGAAAGAAAAGACAAAAAAGAAAGTGGTAGATAGAAGCAGACCCTATATGAGTGGTGTGTTCTGTGGTGACTGATAACCACTAACCAACAAGGTGTGTGACTGAGGTAACCTGACTTACCCAGCTCTCCTTTTAGGGCCACCAGCTCCTGGGACTGCTCCCTGCACTGCCTTATGGCTTCGTCACGCTGGGGAAACAAATGTACACCCTTAGTCATGCACACTGATGATGTCAATGTTTCTGCAATCATTTGTTTTGATACGGTAGCAGGCTTGAACCAACAAAATAAAGATATCAAATTTGAAGGCACTGAAGAAGAGCTATTAAAAATGCACTATCTAGTGACACTGACCATGATTACCCTCTCTATATGGAAACATTCTGCTGTTTACCCATCTTATAAAATAGTTATCCCAGACTAAAGGATATTGTGTCTAACTGCTGAATAGAGTGAAATGCCTTATGTATGCAAACAGCATCTCAGCAGATACAATTTATTTTACAAAAATCACCAGGGATAGAAAAAAAGAGGGGTACTGAAGGAAAAGGTTGTTATAAACTTAACATTCAACTCATGTTCAGTCTCACCAAGCACCCTTCCATGCCCTGTCTTAGATTTTTTTTTTACCTTCTCCCTCTCTGGTTCAGTTTTGCAGTAGAGAGGGCAGCTCTGTAGCTGCAGTGCTCATCAGCCACCAAACTGACGCAGAGAGGATCCAAAAAACAGTTTACTGCTCCAGCTCTCTTGCCTCACTCCCAACTACGTAACAATACATATGAAGAACCTGAACCTGAAGAACTATCCACTACATCACATAAACTGCATAATCTGTAATCAAAAGGATATAGACACAATAGCCAAGTCATCAGTAACAGACCAGACAAGCCAAGCCAAATAGCCACTTAACTAATCAGTCCACATAAACAGTAAAGAAAACTGCTATGCTGCCCCGTTGCCCAGGTCCGCATCTATACCTCACTGCAGAGTAGAACAATGGAGAAGTCAGTTACCCTCTCTGCAGCGCAGGGAGCACCAAGGCACGCTCTGCTGCCAGAACAGCCCATGGTCCAGCCTCAGTGCCAGAGCCTGCCCCTGGCTATGGAGACCCGATGTGCCAGGACAGACAGTGGCCCAGGTGGACGCACCACCTCCACACACCACCTCCCAGACTGCGCCGACTACATCTGAGGCAGGACTGAAAAAGCCGCTTCACTGGCTGTGGTGAGTGCATGCAGAGTGCTTTACCGTATTACAGCTAAAAAGGGGGCAGGCTACAGTGTGCTTAAGGACAGCCTCCTCACCACTGAGCTGAGGTCACTTTAAGAGCACTAAAGGCAGTCGGATAAATGAGCAGAGTAGAGCAAACATAAATTGTACAGAGCTGCCAGACATTAGGCTGATGGAGCAGGACTTACAGTGTGCAATGACCTTCCCAGGGGAAAACATGGAGAGGGTTCATTACAACCACCCCCCACTACCCATGCAAACCTCTAAACCCATGTAAAAACTGCCTCTCACTCCTCTGCAGCACAGCTTTATAATCTGATGTAAGGCTGTGGGCTTTATAAGTAGAATCTCTTCATTATGAAATGATTTAATGTTGTGACAGGTTAAATTTCCAGTTTCTATGTGAGCAGGATCCTTCACAGTTAATGCACACAGCTGGAGAAATTGAGATAACATCATTTGATGGCTCTCCTCCAACTGCCTGGTAATCATCTCATAATGCATCAGTGGTAATTAAAGGAAGAGCATATCCTCACAGCAATAGATGTGGGGATGAAAAATAAATCACACTGTCATGACTTATAGGCTCTTTTGCATTTTCAACACCATCTTTTACCTCAAAACATTTGCAATTCTATGTCATGTCTCCCAGTACTGATCTTTGTCACTTAGCTATAGATATCTACTTTCTTAGTTGAACTGAATGATGAGGAGCAAAACCATGCAATTGTAACTAATCTATAGCCTGGGACTATGTATTTGAGTGAGGATATATCTCCCAGGTGTATATGAAGATGATCATCAGGTATAGAATAACCCTTGATGGTAGACTAAGATCAATACAAAGTAACTGATCCAGATCAGGTTCCAATTTCCTGGAAATGTTATGAATACTGGATAAAAATTCTGTGAACATTACAATTAAAATTTTTGCTTCTAGAGAATGCATGGTAATTTAGCGAAGTGTGACCAGACCTCATGCAAACAGATAAGAAACAGTGCTCAGGCCTTACTGAGTGGCTGCTATTTTTAACCATATCAAGTCAACAGCTGGGACATTCTCACACACTGATGGCAACGTCCTGCCTCTTATTCTTGGACTTGAGTGGCTACCAGATTCCAGTGCTGTACACTATACACACACATAGTAACAAGATATGGTATCAGCCCATTTATGTGCTTCAAAACAAAGATGTTATTTCATAGATTCAGTAGATTCCTGTGATTGAATGCAAGTCACAGTATGTGGAACATGAGTATTTGTGACTGGTAGAACAATTCTGTTTCCAGTGGAGCGGGTGCAAAGCAGCAAGTGCATAAGCCAACATGGACTGTACCACAGGGAGGGGGCGGAGGCAGCTGCTTTACTCTCAGAGAGAGGAAGAAACATCTTCTGTTTTTATATTTGATGACATAATCAGTTTCACAACCCCTCCACCCAAACAGCAGAATATGAGTCAAACATCAGTGACTAGAGATCACTATGTCTATGCGTGGTGAATGAGGAGTATCACATTATGTTGGCCAGGATTTGGAGTATTTAAACAGGTGTGTTCCTTCTTTCTGTTCTGTGTGACTGCGTCTATCCACCTGACAAATATTTCTACACCCTACTATAAAAAAATCAGTTAGCACTTGCTCTCTAATGTCTGCACACATGGAATGTACCATCATGTTACAGCAGGTAAATGTTCCTAAGATGGTCCCTGAAACAGTTCAGAGGACAAAACGTAAAACTCAAGACTTGAGCACATAACCAAAGAATTAATGTTGTTCCATCTTTAACTGGTGTTGCACTGTGACTCACACTGAAAAGGTTGAGAATGACCTCGAACACATTATCCTAAACCTTTTAAACAAATCTGAACTCCAGCACACGCAAGATGATGATCATAATAACAATACTATAAACTTAAGCTGTGTAGCAGGTTTTCAATTTCATTTTTTCATTTTTTTTAATTAGTTAACATTAAAGACTTAAGAATCTTGGGAGCTGTTAAAGAAAGAAACTTTATATATTTTACATGATGAACAGATTTAGCTAGCCTTTGCTCTTTGAGCAGGTTGTTCCACAGTATAGGGGCTCTAATGGAAAACAGTCCTCCTTTGATCTTGAGTCTAAACTGGAAAAGACAAGAGGGCTCTGGCCAAGGACCTCAGGGTGCGGTCTGTCTTGTATGGAGTTAAATCGTCAGTAATAGCTAGGGGCTAAACCATGCTCTACTTATAAAGTCATCACTAAAATCTTAAAAAAAAAAAAAAAAAAATTGATTCTAAAACTAATAGGTAGTGAGTGCAGCCTAAAATTGGAGTTAGATGATCACCTCAAACTACAAGAATGACAGACTTCTGGGTAAGGCAAGAGTGAAAAGAGTTGAAGTAATCTAGGTGAGGAGATGACCTCTAAGTCTGTTAAAGAAAGTACTAGTTTCATTTTTTAAATAGTTCAACTGTAGAAAGGACAACCGCAACACCCTTCCAACCTGTTTGTCTAAAGGTACATTGAACAAGACAAGAACACACCTAGATTCTTTGCTGTGGGATGCAATTAGAGGGTAAAATACCTCTTTAAAATAGCGGCAACTATCTAAAAAGCTCTAGTGCATGGAAGAGCATGGAAAGCTAATGTATGCGGAAGATACTGCATGTGTAGTTTCTCTTATACAAAACAAAACTGGACAAAGACCTGTGCTCAAGCAGTATCAGCACAACCGCGTACATGTACACATGCTCGACATGCCTTCCACTCAGTGTCTGGTGTGTCAGGGGTCGAACTGGCAGCACTGTCAGATAAGGTCCAGAGGAGACATTGCAAAAGAATGATGGCAAGTTCCCAGCAGTCTCTGGAGGAAAGGTCTGGCAGACATTACATCTGTCCCTGTCCCGATGTATCAGGCCTAATTTGACAAAAAGGATAGAGTGGACCTACAACTCCTTTATGAATGATGTGTAATTCTATTTACGAATATATGGTGGAGATAGGGAAAAAAAACAGCTGCCACACATTAATACAAGGGCAACAACATGCCAGCATTTACAGTTATTTTTGTTGTACTTAGACAACTTAATTTTTCTTTTCTTTTTATTTTTTAGCATTTTGGAAGTTTATAGAGGTGAAGGTATTAAGACATGGAGCATAAACACAGTGTATAGTAAACTGTGGAGCAAAACAGGACTAGGAACAAGTTCAGAAACAAGTTCAGAAACAAATGCAGTGAGGCCAAGAGAAAGAGGTTCTCATAAAAGACCACTGCTAAGTACAAATACAAAGCAATCACAATAAAAACAACTGAATCGGCGAACTACAGTTAAATGCTGGTTAAAGCAACCTTTGCTTATCAACTGTTTCCGTATCTGCCTTATGGTAGCAGCTAAAATAATGATTTTGTTATCTGTGTGCATTTATAGACTGTTGTTGCTTGTGTCTAAACAGTCATTGTTACAAAGAATGTCTGTGCGGCCAAGGTATAAGGATGTGGGAGGGAAATGATGAAGGGGGAACATTAAATCTCATGCACTTCATGACTCCCAGTGGACAATTTCCATATTTCTGTTCATTTCTGAGCGTTAAATATTTTTTCCTGATGTTTTTCCAGAAAGCTGTTTTCGCACTTGTAGTTTGAGAAATACACAACTGAGTGAGTGTCACATGACTTGGCAGGAGCTACTGAACGTCATCTTATGTTTTGGAAATTTTGCACTGACAACACATATGGTGTGAACACGTTCCACATAGACATTTCTAAAGTTCACCAAAATGACTGAAATTGCACTTGGCAATTAATGCACTCCAGTAGGGTTAAAGTGTGCCTGCTTTTTTCCCCTCTAGGTTTAACATGCCATTACTAATTACATTAGACTAATTTAATTTAAATTTATGTCACAAAACCGTAGATCCTCTGATGTAAAGATGCTTCATAAAGATCAAACGGAAGAAAACCAAGCCTCACAGCTTAATTTTTGCTGCAGTAATATCATTTAAATGATGGAGTGTGGGGGTTGTGTTGGGGGGATTGCTGATAGGATAAGCCTGTTTGTAATGCACTATGGGAAGAATAATCCCTCAGGGCACAGAGTTACTGGAAGCCAACCACATGGCACCATCATTAAAACAGATCCAAAACAAACTACAAGCTTTAACTTACATAGAAAATTTGATAAGCCCTAGTGGTAGTGTTTGTGTCCCTGAACAACCTATGAAACACATAATTTAATGCTATTATGGTACAAGTAAACCAGGTACAACTGAGACTCCAGCTCTAGATGTTTAGACATTAGTTTTATTCAGTTTAAGTACTTAAAGTTTAAAAAGTTTCATTAAGGAAGAACAGGACACAACAATCCTGATGCACCAAGAGGACATTAAAGGTTAAAGTCTTAGTCTCTCTGGGTTTGATAACTGTTCATGTTCACAAATGGTGAGTGGCCCATCCAAGACCATAGGAACAGTATGAGTTCTTAAATTGAGCAGAATTTCGCTTTCATCCCCAACTGCTCTGGCTGTTCAGTGGATAACAACAGGACTGTTTTGTACTGAAAAGCTTCCACGTATGAGTGTGTGCGCATGTGTTCAGCCCCCAATACCCATGAAATCATTTCCTAATGCTGCTGCTCTAAATAATGTTATTTCTTATTTTGCCTAGGGTTTAGAAATCACTTTTTGTACCTCAGCAAGGATCTGCTGCAAGACAACAGCAGTTGCCTCAAACCTGCAGTTACTGGCAGCCAGGAGTCCTCTGAGCTGCTGGAGGCTCTGGTCCTTTCTTTCAAGCTGTGCCTGGTAGTCCTCGGTGACATCTGCAGGTACCAGATCCAGAGGTCCTTTACTCTGGGCTGGTTGGGCTGCCTGCTGCTGAGGTTGTTGCTGGCGTAAGGTGGGCTTGGGCTTGTTCTTGTCCACTGTAAAAGAACATGCATTGAGTGTTGTAACAACACTGAGCATCATCATTCCTCCCTCCATGACCACTGCGGACAGCAATGCCACCCTCTCCACACAGTTAACATCAAGAGCACAAATGCACCAGCTCCAGTGTCAAGTCCTGGATGGTTTTGCAGTCCAGAATTGTGGTGCCCGCACTGACGATTAAGAGAGTAGCTCCTCTAGCAACCCAGAAAATAAAAATGGATCCCTTGAATGAGATAACTTTGCTATATCCTGCTTCAATCTGCTGCTCTGCAGACTCTGGTCAACAGGGGCTGTTGATTTTAGCAAGGTCATGCCACATTGGTTTTCATTTGCATCATCTTCATAAATACAACTCCCCTTCCCACATAATAACCACATCAATCCTGGTAATGGCAAAGGCTTTGTTAGCTCTGCCACAGACAGTGAAGTTAGGATAGAGACACCAAACCTAGAGGCTCATTTTCCAGTTTCCAAAGCACTGATATTGGACACTTGTACAGGACATATTGGAAGCTCTGTTACTCTGCTGGGCAACCTTGTAGTGCATATTACATAACATGGCAGTGAGGACAGCCACACAGCAGGAATCCCAGCTTTAATGAGTGGAGTATGCCACCAGTGGACTCTAGAGATACTCTGGAGATACTTATTAAGTCAACGCTGTGTGTTATACTGATGAGAGCATTTCAGGTGACTGCAGATGGCACTAATTAAAATTGGAATAGTTTATAGTAAATTCAATTCAGAACACTAAAAGATAGAAATATACTGTAAGATAATTAAATACGCACTCGAGCACTCCATATAGGCATATTCATGAAGCTTTTAATATCCCTTGTGCAGAAATACAGTATGTGCCACATAAACCTCTGATAGTCTAAATTTAGACTACTAAGTAAGGCATCCTCCCATAACAACATAACACTGAGAACTGAATAGACTTGACACACGTGCTTACTTCACAAGTGCCTATAATTGTAGGACATACATCTATAACATCTTTAAATATGAACAAACAAATTCATACATTTGCTCAGATGCCTATGGGCAAAGGAGGGCCCACAGTTTCTATAAACACTGAAGAGAAGGTATACAATCTAAGCAGGGGAAGCAGAAAGTGTCTCCCTGATATGAGCAGACAGCTGATCCTGGAGCTGCTGAGCGGACAGCTCTCTGGACAGCAGCCTGTCGGAGCAACACAAAGGTACACAGAGAATAACAACATTCCAGACTGGACAAGCCAACAAGAGCACGCGGTGTTGTGATAGACTAACAGGGAGCAGGCTCACAGACCACACCATGGAGTTAAGACAGTAAAACAAGTGTATTCTATGGAATATCAAAATCAAAAAGCCAGATTCATAATATCTAGATCATTATGTTCTGCACTGATGCTGTACTCTCCTTATTCTGAGTTTACACAGCTCTGTATCCGGATGTGCATTCACCACAAAGCTAGTTTCTTATGATCCCTTCTATGTCTCAGAGCCAAAGTAAACGGCTCAACATAACAGGTTGGTACAGCCCTTAAGACAAACAAAATATTAAAATAAATGTAACTGAACGATACAAGCAGTAACACTGCAAAGGAAAAAATACATTGCTTGTATCGCTTAAATGAAAATTCTATACAATAATTTCTGTACACAGTATTTTAGAAATATGTTACTCCAAGGCTCTAAGACTTTAAATCCATGATGCATAATATCTCTCATTATCTACATAGACAGCCTTGAGCTTGGACTATTAGCACTAGATCCTATGTATAGTATTGTATTTGCAGTGTTTATATTGAAATATAGGATACAGATTTTAAAATTCTGGCATAAAGTAAAACATGTAGGTCTCATGTAGACTGAATATCAATACTTTAAAACTATGACTAAAATGCAAGTGGTTTTCTGTCTTGCATCATGCACAATAGTGTATTCCAAGAAACAGTTAAAAGAAAATCCCAATATACAGAAAATCTATGAGTGGAATAATACCTTTGGACATGGATTTGAACAAACAGTTCAGCTGTGATGCTCAGCTTTAAGCCCATTATGATGCTGCTGAAGAGTTCAGTGAATCTTTGTAGTGAGACGCCCTCTGCTGGGTGTGTCAAGAGCACTGTGTGACCCTCCCTCAGACTATAGCACGGCCAACATACTGCTGACATGCAGAATAAAACTAGGCCCTGAGACAGAAAAAGGCTTCTGCACAGTGGCTGGTAGCTGACAGCGCACTCTAGAAATACGAACGTACCAATGCTACAGTTAAATCAACATAAAATAAATATATTAGTATGGCATGATACCTCTTCTTTTGCAGACCAGGTGTCCTTTGGTTTGAGTGTCTGTCAATGCCAAATCGTGCACAAAATACTAGCATTCTTCATACTGTAAAACGAATTTGTATATTGCCTATCAAAGCCAAAAAGTGTAGCCTGTGTTGGTGAAAATGAGAAAAAAAATTACTCTACTGTATCACATAGTAGCATTTCGTTCATAATCATGACTGAGACGAAAAATAAACCTGTTTCTGAACATCAAAAACAAAAAGTAGGTACACCTGTTTGTGTTTGAAAGGCATAACAGTTTGTTTGTAGTAACAATTGATCAGTTGTCAAAGGCCTGCAGAGTCCAAGCAGTCTGAGTTTGGGAGCTTTAGACCTAAATTAACATAGTCATGTAAACAAGAACTGGAAAAGAAGGAACGTTCCCATATTATGTTCTTTTTTTAGCTTCACCCTTGGACTTGTCTCCAAGACCAAAAATGGACATCATGCCACAGCTTTTAAAAATTCATGTTTTCATCTTGCTAAATAATTCAAAATTGTCCTCAGATGAATCAGTGCTTGCTTTACCTGTCATTCACTTTTGTGAACTGCCCTAGTGCAGCTACATTCACTGCTTGCGTGTGCAGATTTGCACCTGCAAGTGCGCTTGTACACATGCACACACATTTGGAATTTACAATGTACTTGGTCCCTTAACATAACTGTACTGTCCTTTGCTTTATCTTTTAGTCCTGTGTTCATAACTGTTCTTTGTTTTCTGTAAAGCACAGAAATCTGTCCACTTCATAGATAAATTTAACTTGACATGAGCTGGTGAGCTCTGTCTCTACTTGACTGGGGTTTCATGGCAAAGAAGGACTTATGGCTCTTTGATCAAAGTGTCTGAAGGACACTGGTTTCCCTCTGCAATTCAGACTCCTTGCCTAATCTCTGAAAGAATGTTTTAATTTATTTATTTATTTATTTATTTATTTTTTGGGGCCATTTCAACTGTTGCATACTCAACCAATCTATTACTGACGCCATAATCAACAACAAATAATGAGTGATACAGTTAACTCTGCAGCATACTGCTCTGGTGGCACAAGGAGATGTCACAGCAAAACACAATGATGGGTGATGATGAGACCCATTACAATTGGACACTTGTTGTAATGTTGGGTTGATACATTAAGGCTAGAATTCACAGTTTAACACTACTCACTGAGCACTTTAGTCTTCACTAAAAACTACAACTGAAAAAATAAATAAATCGTACCCATACAGTAATAACATTTGTTAAACACAATGCAGATATTATATCATTATGACAATGACATCATCTTTATTTCCAAAGAGGCTGTTTCCCCTTCCTTGATATTCCAAAAATAATTTATAAATGTGTGATTGTCCATGGCTAATTTACTCTTCTCAACTGGATTCTGCCCCATGAGAACTAGAAAACCTTTGTTACCCAGAATAGACGATGCTGTTATTCAAACTAAAATCATTTTTTAAGCCAACACTGTGCTATGAAAAAATGCACTTGACAGTGTAACCATTCTTTGGGAAAAAAGTATCCTATTTGACCATTAACCCTCTTTAAACTCTTTTTACACTGTGACAGCCCAACACTGTAAAACTAGGTTACCATATTTGGCCATAAAAAAAAAGTATCTTACAAAAATGGGAGAGGAATGCCTTTAAAATAATATGGAAACCTTTGGAAACCATTCCCACCCGAGGTTCAACAATCACAATGAGGTTCCCATAACTCAACCTAGTGACTAAGAACTAAAATAACTTGCATCTTGAGCTGAAACTGGAGCACTGGATCTCCTAGCAAGTGTTTTGACACACACACTCACCCACACACATGCACACACACAAAGATATGCAATTACATATATAAAGATATGCAATTTCACACATTCAGAATTTTCAAAACCATTAGAGTATCTCTTGACTATATTTTGGCCAGGCATCTTCCTGGGCTCAGAGATCTTGGTGCCCAAGGTAGGTAAAATGAAAGATGAACCTCTCCTGCTTTGGAGGCTAGTAAACAGCCATGCTAAAAATAGATTTGAGAAACAGCAAACAGGACAGCTCTGCATGAGGCAAACAGCAGTGGGCTTGGCTTAAATACTACAGCACAGAGGAAGACAACTAAACCAGTATTCAGTACTAACATTAATAGTGCAAAAAGGTAACAGACCTGCATGAAACACCACAGTGTTCTTCCTGCATCCTGACAGCAACTGAAGGTTTCGGAGTAAACCCTTGGCTGTCAAACGCACGTGGATGTTTGACAGGGAGAGCTTTGAAGGCCACAACATCTCAAAAACAACGCAGAAATGCCAATGTTGTCGCAAAAAATTGCTCAAAAAACAAAACAATATCCAAAGCGAAGACGCTCCAAACTGGCTGTAAACCACATGGCAGTGTGCTGCTCAGTGAATCGTGCCTTAGGTGACAGCAGCACTCAGAGGCAGAGAGAGAGAGAGAGATAAAAAAGCAGTAGTAACTGTTACACCACTGAGACAGGCTCGAAAAAAAACGAAGGACCCCAGTTCAACATGGTAGGTTCTCCCCTAACTCAACAACCCATAACAAGCTGGGAATGCTGGCAGAGAAGGGGGTAGGAGGCTGGGCAACTTTCAGTGGCACAGCCCTCGACAGATGTGACAGAGGCAGACAAAAAAAAAATCCCTTAATCTTCTTGATAAAGCCAGCCTTCAGCCATTCACAGAGTGCATAAAGCTCTTGCAACAGAGCAGCATCCCCAAGCTTGATGATGGCGGTGCTATAGCAGAGCCACCAGGATGCTAAGGAAAGAGAAGAGGGGGTGGGGTGGGGAGAGAGAGGAGTGGGAGGAGCGGACAGCATAAACTGCAGCCAATGGGATTTTAATCTGGGTCTCATTTGCTCTATTCTACCTTTCAACCATCACTAGCAGAGGGGAAGACAAGTGGCAGGAGACAATGGATTGCTCACAGCAAAGTTGTGTCTGAAGTGGTGAGCTGACCCCTGCAAGCATTGGTCTTTCAAAAAACAACTCTTCAGCTATCATATGTAATATGTAACTGTGAAATATGTAACTTCAAAAACTGTGAAAAAAACTGTGAATATGTAACTTAGTCAAAGGCTCTTTGTACAATGTGTCTCTAGCCTTATTTTAATGAACCCTACAAAACAAAAACAGAGAAGCACAAAATTATGATCTTAACCTTAGGGAATGCACAACTAAACACATCCAGACATTTTACTGTGATTACAAAATTGTTCCAAATTTCACTTTTAGGATAAAAGCTTGGTTGAGTGAATGTCTTTGACTAGTTAGAACAACCATGTCAGATCTAGCCACAATCAAATAAGGACAAACCCAAACAAGATAACAAAAACATATATCCAGCACTTTGTGCCTGGCAGGAGTGGACAGCAAAGGTGAATCAAACAGGGAGCTCCTTGTTACTGCATATCTTTAGTGTGATCATGTTTACAGGAAACAAATGCAACAGAACAGCATAAACTAACTGCTGAACTAGTCTGAACTAAACCCCTGCGCTCAAGATTCATAGACCAAATTTAATTCAGTCAAGCACCACACATTCTTGACAGTCTACTCAACAGCCTGAAATCGCCCTATCAACAGTCCCTGCTTAAAACAGACATATCTCTGAATAGCAGCCCCAAAACATGATAACCATTCAGAGATAATTAACACAATAAATTAAAACACATTATTAGGAGTACAACCTGTGAAATAGAACTTACCAGGCACATTTGAGGACAGACAAACAAGCCTGGAAGAGGCAGTCCTTTTCAGAACACTGGGTGTAGACTTTGAAGACCCTTGGCTGGTGGTAGCAGCAGCAGGTTTGCATGCTGTGGCTAAAGCTGTTACAACCAGAAAATCCAAGTGAGATGACAGGCTGGAATTGATCTGACCCATAATGCAGTAGTCACACTGACAACTAACTACCACAGTTGCTCAACTGCAGCTTTTAAGTCAGAACGAATTCAAAAGGTTTGATCAAGGACACTTGTGGGAAAACGTTTAATTAAATCAAGGTCAAGGATGTCTAAACAAATACTGTTATTGCACAAATCAAATAACATTAGGGAAGTAACAATGCCATAGTTAGGAACAGTCTAGACTTCAAGTATGAGGTCAGTGTTTTGGTAAGCTTTAATCAGTTTCAGTCTCGGCTAGATTTCACAGGGCCATTTCCTTGTCATGGTGTGAGGACTTGATAACATGTAAGAATCAGTGTAGCCTTAATCTTATTTACACTACTCATGGGACTTTGGGAAGGAAGACAATATGAAAAGGTGATTTTAAATCTGATTGGACTAGAGCTGAATGAGTTAGAGCAAAACATAATGAAAAGGTTATCCTTGTCTAGTAAACAAACAGGGCAGGAAAAAAGGAAAACTGCAGAAATGCAGTGAGAGAGACTCTGTAGGGTAAAGGGGTCATCTTACTTGGTCCAGTGTTCCTCCCTGGGGTTGCGATGAGCCTGGCTTTCAGTACAGCAGTTTTCAATGGGGTGGTTTTGTGTGCAGCTGCCCCAGAAATTGTTGGACAAAAGAAAAGTACTAGTTAAATACTATAGGTAATGCAGCAACAATACTGCAGACACCACATGTTCTTGTTACACTGGAAATTAACACAGTAATAGTAATCTTCATTTATAGATCACTTTTCAAAATCCACATTACATAGTGCTTCACAAGGGCAGCAAACTAAAACAGACAAGTCATAAAATCAAGCAGTACATCTGTAATCACCACTGACATCTAATACAGTCATCAGTTATTATTAATGAAATTGTAACACGTAAAATAGTTATGTCAAGCCATGTAAACAGACAATATTATGTAACAAGAACAGCTTTATGTGCTACAAGGTAACTAAGATTTTCACTTATAGCATTACATTTTTACAATGTAAAACATAAAACTCCAGACAAAAGGAGAACAGGGAATTGCTATTCACAAAATTTACAAAAACAAGATGTCTGAAGTATATCATCTTAAAAACAATCTAAAAGACAATATACAGCACAGCAGACAAAATTATATTATCTGAACCAAACTAGTCAATATACTGAAGCTCTTCATATGTTACACTTGACCATGGACAAAGATCCATACTCCAATCTCACTTACTTCTCCATAGATGTTTTCTATCTTTGCCATTGAAGGCAGCCAACAAAGGGATGATACAAAAGCGATAGGATCCAATAAGCAGACACGTCAAGAGGGTGAGATCACAGTTTGAGCCTGTACTACCTTGTGAAATTAAAGAAGAGTTCGTGAAAATGTGAACTGGAAATTCAGTCCATGTACAGCTTCGGAGTCCTGTGTAACCAGCCATTGGAATGTTTGAAATGAAAGGAAATTAAAAGAGGAAAGCAAGCATGCTCCCTGTATCCAACTAGGCAGACATCAGTTGTACTGTATATGTCTGCTCTCTCACCCTCTAGGCAAAGCTGTGAGTGAACTAGAGTGGAACAGAACCCGTTGCCTGGGCAACCACGCTTGGGGGTTCCAGTCAATCTCAACCAATCAGAGATTACTATGCTGTTGATGATACAGAGAAGAAAAAAGAGCTTTTTTTTTGTCAAATACTACTTCTATTTATACAAAGAGCAGTCAGGGAAATACCCTAACAAAGTTCTCATTATAAGCATGCACAGCTTAGCAGCACAAGATGATTCCCTTCTCACTGGTATCTTTCATTCACTGCACAGAGTTCAACTCATTGATGCTGCACAATGCTTCTTTCAAAATGGCAAATATGTTGAGAACAGCACACTCAAAAAATAAAGATGTAGGGGAGTACAGATACATATCACATTCATAGCATAACATGGCGCTGACACTTTGATTTAAACTGATGGACTTGGCAGAAAGAACGCAGACAGTAAAATCAAACTGCACATCACTATAGTTGCATACTTTAATATTATGTTTAGGGCAAAATCATCAATAAAGTGGAGGCATCAGAATTAACTGCTTCTGTGCAACTTTACTGCTGAATATAGTGCGCAGGTTCTACTTCCATTCAGAAAGATCTTAAATTAAGGAATCTGAAAATGTAAGTTTTTTTGAAGATGCCAAAACCCTGTATCATGGCAGAGGTTGTAGCCTTAAATCTGACCAAGAAATATGCCCACAGGGAAATCTGTATCGAGCACAGCCCTGCTCCCCAAAGTGGGTCACCATGCACACTGTAGCCCCTCCCCTCTGGACAGATGTGCCCTTAAAAACCACAGTGAGTGCTATGCTCTGACCCTGGAAAACAGCTGACAGAAAACTGATTTTGATAGCTTTATGTAATGGGATACAGTCACTGAAAATCACTAAATCTATGTGAACCCTTGTTAGACTCACTTTTTGAGCTCTCTGTGCCTCCACTTTGCTCACTGCGAATGTTGGCTTCATCAAAAAGGTTTCTGGACAGGCCCTGGGGCTTCCTTGGCAGTTTGGATGCAGCATTAGAAGATGGGCCCATAGAAGAGGGGCGACTGGGAGTCTGAGCAGGTCGGGATCCATTCACTGGGGGCTTAGTACACCTTGTAGCTGAGGGAGCTCCAAGGCATGGCTCCTCTGTTGCCTGTGCCCTCTGACTGGCTGAGACACAAAGGAGGAAAACAAACATCAGAGATCTTTAGATAAATTCTGACCGACCTCTTCACTATGGACAAATGCATACAGTCAGTAGTAAATTGCTGTTGAGTCAAAACACTGGCAATAAAATAATGTCCACAGAGCTACCAGGCAGACTTGGCCTCAGTCCACATCAGGCTTATTGAAGCAGCCAATATTCCTCTCATGAGAGATAGTTACATAATAAATCCTGGTGATGCTATTTTTGCTGTTTCTTTTATCTCAAGAGCAAAAATGCGAGTCAAATATAAAAGCTCTGTACAGACAACAAATGTAATTATTCTTCCATTCAAGAATAAAGTAGGATCCGGTTAACTACTTTCTCTTTTTAACCTTTGTTTAATATGAATAATCATATAAAACTTACCTATCTTGTTGACTACAGCAAACATATGACTAAATATCTAAACCAGAGGTTTTAAGCAAAATAGTGTATCCCTGTGGAGTGTCCCTTTACCAGGAGTATGAGAGGGTTACTGCAGTGATACTGTTCTCAGGGAATTTATTTCAAACATTGTGTTCTCAGTTTAACAGTGGTGGTCAGCTCAAAACCTCCCTTTCCTTCCCCTGCTTTTTCCATTAGCACAGCTGGCTTCCCATCAGAGGAAGAGTCCCCCCTCCTTCCCCAGGACTCTTCTCACTAAGAGGAGCAGTGGGGCAGAGGGAGTAGGCTGTTTATCTCTAAGACCTGGACAAGGGACCGGAGATGACATCTGTCTGTATCCAACAATATTCCTGTGTACTCAATACTGGCTAAAGCTCATCAGGAAGGACAAAGTCATAGAGGAACTGCTCAAGGTTTCCCTCTAATGGGGAGACTGCTTGACTGCAACCTGTTAAATGTCAGCAAAAATAGCATATTGTGTAGGTTGAGCAAATTTGTTGAGCAAATATAGTCTATGAAATGTAGAAACAAACATTTTAAATATCAGTACTCTATATCTGTCATCAGTTATTGGGTCATGATATAATGGTCACAAGCATATAAATCAACAATATTTTTCAGACACAGAGCACATCACTGTGTTATAGGATTTATAGGATTCAGAGTTGGTATCAGTTATGTAATGCGCTCCCAAAAGCTACCCAGCACTGCCCTCAATCCAAAATGGTCCTCAGCTGCAGTCGACATCTCAATGCTGTGGTTATTCCCTTCCTATGCAGAGTTAAACAGACCTAACCTATTACAACACAGTTCCCTGTTTACACAACAGGGGAAATGACCAGAAAATCATTAGCTCTGCTTATTCAAAGGCGGGTCATATGGCTTATTCCTTATGACCTACAGTCAGTGTTTATGTAATGAATAGATTTGTCACTTTCTTTCAAGAAATAAAAAAAGGGTCCACTCAACCTGTCATACGTCTCCCTCAGTGTTATCACTGCCTCCATTTATCTGGATGTCAATCCACCACATTTGTTATACTTAACTTAATGCAAAAAAATTCAAGTACTACCTGCAGTGTTCTTTTGCTTGGGCTGTGGTGACCCTGTGGCTTTGGAGGTGCTGCATTCATCCTTCCCCAAGTTGCCCTGCCTCTGCTTGGTTGACAGAGGAGCTGGCCTGAGACTGAGGCTGGCAGGTGGAGGTTGGGAGCCTGATGTTCCTCTAGCTCGTCTAGGGGAAGGCCGCCCTCGAACTCTGCGGTTGCTCTCATCATTTGTGGCTTCTGCCGATCCTCCTACTTTTGATTTGGGGGACTCTGCCTGCAATAAGAGCCGTTTGTCAATCTCTCAGTCCAAAGCAACAGGCCCAGAAAACTCAAGACACACCAAACACACAACAGCCATACCAGACAGGACCAACTCATTGGGAAGGCTCATGTGCACATTTCCCCTGAGATTCCCAGCCAGCTCCAATAACTCTTTCTCTCTACTACTCTAAAAACACTCTTGAAGCACATGTAGTGTTTGCTGGTAATCGTGCAACAGCAGCTTTACTTGTTTCCTGTCCTCAGAGATATTTGAACAGATTGACAGTAGTAGAGACTTTTTTTATATAAGCCTGGATTTTAGGGGGAAAAAATACAGTAAGCGGATAAATATTAATAGCACTTGGAAACAAACCATCAATTTCAATTTAACAATCCAGGAACATGATGCATTACCAGCAAACACGGGTCTCCTCTCTGCAATAAAACCTGAAATTATTTTAAGTATATGCAAATTTATGTGTTACACTAGGGGACAGAGTCATTGTCATTTGAAGTCAGTGACTCTGCAGTGTGTACTTACCACCAAGCTGATCTTCTTAACCTGTCTGCTGGAGTTTTCAGCAGCTCCCCTCCTGGCTTCAGTCTGTCTAGACTGTTTGTTCTGAGCAGAGCAGTTCAGGTTCCCTGGTTTTCCCAGGTGCATGGGAGCTTTAGGTGTGGTGAAGCTGGATGAGGGGCTGGAGGTAGTTCTGTTCTCTTTAGGGAGCCTAGATGATGATGATGATGAATTCTCAGACAAGCAACGGAACCGTGTCTTGGTGGAGCACTTGTTGTCCTTCTTTAGGGACCCATTGGCAGGGGTTGTTTTAGGATCTGTCTGGTCAGTTCTGTCTGCAGTTTTCAATGGGGATAAAGAACAGGAGGTCTGGCTGCCAGGGTGCTGTGCTGAGGTGGCTGCTACTTGGCTAGAGTCGACCTGCTCAGTTTTGGACATGACATGACTGCAGGGGGCTGAAGAAGCATGTTCAGTTCCAGCAGAGGGGTGGCTAGGCATGGAGGCTCTCTTCTCTCCTTCCTCATGCCCAACAGTAATCAAAGAATCAGTTAGAGACTCAGAAGCCGCATCAGTAAGATCATGTTCAGATGACTGGATACATGTGCTCAAGTGAGCAGCCCCTGTACTCATGCCCCTCTGAGTATCACTGGCTGTTTTTGTGGTCAGAGAGGCAACAGTAGTGCTATTCCTCACCTTTGCATGACCTATGTCCACAGGGGCTCTTCTTTGAGGCTGAGTCTGTTTGCTGTGTACGTTAACTTGTGAATGTTTGTGTTGTGAGGCAGGGCCTGACATTCCCAGTTGATGTGCAGGTCTTGTCACAATTTTAGATTTTACACTGCTAAAGTCTGGCTTAGGAAATTTTTTTATTTCTATGTTGCTGACTCTGTTGGTAGAAGGAGGCAGTCTGACAACCAACCGTTGTTTTGGAGCATGAGGTATTTGCTGAATTTTAGGGGGGTGTTTTGCTGGAGTACCTGTGCTCTCAGTAAAGGGAGATTCTAAAAAGGAGGGGAGGCTGGATATCTTGTTCCCACTGGTTTGAACTGGGGTGGAGGTCTGTACATCTTTACTAGCATTTTCATCTTGCATATTTGATGCAGGGGCCACAAAGGTCTTGCCTTGTTCAGGTGTAAATGTTCCAGTGAAACAAGGCAACAGAACTGCTTCAGCACTAGTTTCAGCAGAGTGTGGAACCACTGCTACTAAATCTGCAGGACTTGTTTCACACACAAAGGTGCTCAGAAGAGCCACTTCCTCACTTGGCAGAGTTATAAGAGAGTTGGATGTGGCAATATCATTTGACTCAGTGGGGAGCTCGCAGTCTTCTGCTTGGGTGAATGTTATGCCAAGGCATGGAGGGCCTGTGTTCTCGGTCATGATTCCACCAGTGGATCTTTGCTCCTGGAGCCCCTGGCAGACATCTGGCAACAAGGATGCAGAGCTGATGGGTGAAGAAAGGGAATATTCCTCCAGGGACGAAATTAATGGGAGAGTCTGGTCCTCCAGACAGAAACTGTTGCTCCTCATTACCATCTCCCCAGAGCTAAGAGAGCAGCAGTCATTTTCACTGGAGCCTCTGCGGGATGTCTCACATGAATTCAGTTGGCTGTCCCTCCCAGCAGAGTCTTGAGATGTTACTGTACTGTAACCCCCAGCCCTTGTGTCCTCACTAACACTCCGGTCATCTTCCAATTCGAACTCTGGGGTGTTCATCGACAGACTCATGTTTCCATTCCAGAAATTCACACTACAGTTGACAGGTGTGGCAATAAAAGTTTGATTCAGATTCATGGTCACACCAGAGAGCATGTTGTCATTTGCTGAGGTGGTCAATATTGATGTGTCACCGGTGATTGTTTTCATGTTGTAGTTGTTACCCACAGGGGAACCTTCACTGAGGCAGCACTCCGGCATGTTGATGTCAGGGGGGCTGCTGGTGTCTCTGTCACTCAGGTTGGTCATACTTGTGGAGAAATCTGGAGAAGAGGCTTCAGGGCATGGCGATAAACTACTGTAATGATTCCCAGAAGATAGGGTTGGCTGTAGGCCACTGTGGGGCAAAGAACCACCTGTGGTTTCAAACTCATTCTCAGTAGAAATATTAAATGTCTTATCGGACATCTTAAAGTCGTAACTGGAGTTTATGCCCACTATGCCCACTGTAGATTACGTTGAAGTTTGCAAAGATCCTCACACTTGATAAAGATTGTCATCCAACAAATTTCTTCATCAGGTATGAATCTGTAAAGAGGGGAAAAAAATTAATTTCCACAAATAAAATATCATGAACAACAAATTTATGAAGACCATATATTTTACATTCAAGAGAACCCAGCTGCCCTGAGAAATTATGTGCTGATGGTGCTTAAGAATTAAAAATGCTTCAGTTTCAGTTTGCTGTATGTTGGGATATATTAAATGGTTTTAGCTAAAAGAAATACAGATTTCATTGTGATATTTTTATATTTGTTAAACAGGATATTTATGGCCTGTTGGACTTCAAAATCGAAATCACAATATCCTCAATCGAATACCTCACTATCCATATTGTAAAGATATTGCAGAGATGACTAATGGTGCTTTCGTGAGATATTTACACACACACACACACACACACACACACACACACACACACACACACACACACACACATACACACACACTGCTCACAGCACAGGCTAACCTATAATTAGTTATTCCTCAATATTCCT
>OMLF01031890.1:33762-45142 GCA_900302615.1 Holocentrus rufus
GGACTGGGGTGGGGGCAGGATCAGTGAGGCCATGCCATGTTCCCAGGGTGAGTATAATAAAATGTAGGGAACTTGTATAACTCTTTGAAAACAGATAAGTGTTTTCTTTTGCTTGTAAGAGGGTTTCACTTCAGGAATATGACAGTCTAGAGAAATGCTCAATGACAAACAAATGAAGGTGTCCAGGTAATAATGTGAATCTTCATAAAGTTTAAATCCCTTAACATCAACCTTCTCAGCTTGGGTTTCGCTGTATGATGTATGACTGGACAGGAAGTTTCATTTGATTCTTTTCCCAAAACACAACCAAGCAGATGAATCACTTTGATATCACATAGAGCCTTTCCTTTAACCTTCTTTTAGAGTACAAAAAATGCTCTATTTATACCTTGATCAGACCTACGAAACTGAACAACATAACCTCAAAGTAGGGAATACACCTGCAGTTACTACATGCTAGATAATGCCGAAGCTAGCTGCAGGACTAGTATTCTTCATTTCGAGCTGAAACTAAACCACTGAACAACACTACAATTACACTTAGTGGTTGCTGGAATAGACAACAGTTAAAATGCTGATTATAGTAATTTCTCATCCACTCGAGGAAAAAAATACTACATTGGCAGGCTGACTTAATCGGAATCTTCAGCAAAACCCTCAATTAACTACATGTTTAGCAAGTGTTAACCCAAATGTTTTGGCTTTTCTTCAAAGCAAACCCTTATTAGTTAATGGCACACTGTAATACTGGAATCACTGACACAATGGACCCAAATGAAAGATGACTCCGAGTTCCTGTCACAAATAGGCCTATTTAATTTCATAAAAACTTCCTTAAGACACAGAATAGCCTAACTGTTTCCTGAGAGACATGTCTCCTCATAAATCTGATATTTCAAAAAAGCAAGCCCAGGTGTCTTTGTTAAACCTCAGGGCAGTGTACAGTGCTGTGCCCATGGCCCAGACAAAAAAAAAGAAGCCAACTCAAGCAGGAATGTGCTCTAAGTTGTAATGCACTATATATCTACTACAGTAAAAAAAATAAATTCCTTTGAAGTTCTTGGTTTCCAAAAGTGATACACGGCTGAGAAATTTGGGGAATTATATTTTGAATGATTGCAATGTAACTCACTTTTTCTGTAAAGCTGATGGTTATGATATCAAAGCCACTCTGTTTTCATCAACATGGAACATATCAGAGGCCAATAGTCCATGAATGATATGTTTGTTAAGCAGGCAGAGCAGCAACACACCTTACTCAAGTCTCTCCACAAAATAGAAAGGTTTCCTTAGAAACAGACAGAATGCTTAGTCATTTGCAGACTTATCCGGACTGCACCATCCACTTAAAGGAACAACGATCCCGCATTACTCAAATCAAATATATCAGGCTTACTGCTGTGTAGATTTTGGAGCTTGGCAGAAACTATTCCTCCAAGGGATCTGCGTATTCCTTCCAAGTACATTAACAATTCATAGTAGTAATTTTAGTGGTTAGAAATCTCCCTTTGCAAGATGTGTTATGTCAAGTACAATCGCACCTGACACAAACCATGACCTAACTATGTTTATGGAAAAATAAAACCAGGAGAAACAAGCTACACAGGACACGGAGCTAGCTGATCGAGAGAAAATAGCTAGAGGAAAGCTAAATCACACAAATCACAATCACAACGTCCAAACAATAGGTCTACACTATTAACTGTTCACTAAAAACTAAAAGTCTGTGTCACACAACTTATTGAACCAACCTGAAATACCTCCACTCTCGTCTTCTCCATTCATTGATTTGCAGTGAGGAAGAAATAGCCACGCCAGGCAGAGCTGTGCTGCCTGCTGTATCATGCGAGAGATCACCCAGGTTTTGCAGGTTCATCCGACTCATTTTACCCTCTCAGAGACAAGCCCATTACTACTCTCCTTCAACAGCGCTAAATCCAGCCAACTATCTATGTAGTCCTGGGCAGGCAGTGGTGTGCGAGGCAGCTTTAAACAGACACTAACAGCTCCCCCTCCCACTCTCCCCTCCCTGTACTCAGAGTCAACCGTGCATCAGTAACATCACAGGCTGAGGGTCCCCTCTGTGCAGGCATTCGATTCTGATATTTACATCTTCTCTCCCAGAAGTAACAAGGCTTAGTTCAGCAGGCCTGCTGCAGCAGTGGTTCAGCAGTCTCTCTTGTCAATCCCTCATATCAGCCATTACAGTGACATGACTGCAGTCTACTTGCCAATGCAGGCAGCTCAAGGTCCATCTGAGAACTGTGCCTAATGAAGGTTTCCACGTCCAAGTTTGCTGGAGAGAGAGAGCGAGGGAGAAAGCAACATGTTACCTTATCCATGCCGAGCCCACTGCATAAGGGGGAGTGGCCAAGGCCTGCCAGGCCAACTCGGCATTCACTGTTGCTAAGCAGCCCCAGTCCCTCTTTTATGAGGGAATGGATCAGGCGGCTTTTTGGTGAGGGAAAACTGAAAAGGAGAATAGAATGACGTGAGGCCTAGGTGCAGAAGCGTTGCATTGTGTCCATTTTATGAAGAAATGGGCGACCCCAAACAGAATCTGCATGAAAAATAATTTACTTCAGGGTAGTAAGACTCATTAGGCTACAATCTTAGCGTAGCTTGTAAGACATTTCAAGAGTACTTCACCAACAGTGTCACTCACAGTCTGAGGACGTGACCTCATGTTGTATACAAACAACACTACAGATCATCCTGACATGTCAACATAAGTGTAGCACCAGAGACTAAGACCATCTAAGACCCACGCTATTTCTGCTTAATCCATACAAGGTCCTTACCCTGGGAACTATAGCCTAATCTGGGCTAGTGACAAGATGTCAGTCAGTGGCATTGAATGCTGAAAAATATTTCCTTAAAGAGGATTACATTAGTCCAAGTTTTTAAAAAAAATATTCTTTCTATTTTTTACTTTTGAAGGTCTAGTTATATAATAACTACATCTCCATATTTCACCACAGGTCCTCACCGATTGGTCGTTTGCTGTCCACAGTGCAGTGCCTCTTTTCCGCACAAAGCAGTAGAATAACCTGAAGTCTCAACCAGTCAAAATGGTTAAGCCTCAGGACCCAGGTCTCTGTGGTATATATTCAATTCTTATGAAATTGAGGAAAATTACACTCAGTTTCAATACCTCATCTACATTCCACCACACAGGCCTCCTGCTCAGCCTTCAGTTCACTGGACTCAGAGTCATTTGACAGCCCCCATACCTCCTGCAGTAAACTGCCAACCACTCTGTGTGGTCCTTGTGTCAGAGTATGACAGTCAGGCTTGGCTGTGGAGACTTATCAAATCAGATAAAACTAGCATATTCTCTGTTCAGCTCAGATTTTCAATCAATAAAGCTCATACCAATATCGCTAACATTTTAATATGGCATATCACTACATCCCCCATAGATCTTTTGAAAAATTCAACTTATTGGCTTTATCTTACATTAGATTTCAGAACACCCTCACTATAGATATGGAAGACTGAAATCAATAAAACAATCCTTTTCTATTTCTAAAGCCCCTCAGGCACCATGCAGAAAGCCTGCTATAGCCTTGCCCGTGCCTTTGCACGGGTGATTGGAAATGCCAGTGTCACACAGTCAGTGGTTATGAACTACAATTACAGCCAACGCAAAGCCCAGTGCGAGAGCTGGCCCCAGGACAGCAGGGCAGCAGGTCAAGCAGGGGGATTCCACCCAGCATACCATAGTGACAAGGCTGTCCTCTGTGGAGCAGAGAACAAAAACACACCAGTGAGCCCAGCTGGCAGTGCTAGCCAATACTGAAGGATAATATGGCACTGTGTTTAGTAGAGTCAGAATATTATGCATAGTCTGTGCTTTCTGGTAACAAATGGGAGACAGGATTTCAGTGCCAAACTGTTGGCTCTTGCCATCTAGTGAGGAAAGAGAGACATTTCAGATGTGTCAGCAACTGTGCAAATGTATCCTGGATGCCTCCATAGCCTACTGAAATTAGATCTTGATGCAATCACAGTCAGCAGTATACTTCCTCTTGTCCAACTAGGCCAGGAATTTTCAAATGTATTCATTTTCCAGACCCCAAGCTGACTTTCATTAAACCAGAGACCCTCATATGAAGTGATTTTGCTCTGACATCCTGACAAAGAAGATTCTGGTTTGTATTTAGATGCCACACTTTAACACTGAGAAATGGAGTCAGTATGGTGAGATTTAAATATGTTAGAACAATCGTTCATACGTTTCAAATTAATTCGATTATAGTGAAATTAAAATATTTCTCATTCTGCTGAAGCACTCCATTTTGAAAACCACATTAGATCAATTGTATTTTAAAACCTTATAAGACTTAAACTGAAGTTATTATCTTAAATAAACGTGAGAACACCATCTGTAGCCAAAGCAAGAAAACCTAAGGAGTCGCCAGCCAAGTAGTCAGAGGCATGCGTTTTAGAACAGAAAATAGCCTGAATGGAGGCTGCCTGGGTGTATTTGTAGTAACTCATGCCTGCCTGGATCCTCTTACCGATGAGGTCATTTGCACACAATTTCCTGATCAACACAACTGGTCCTGACTGACGGACTATCACTGACTGGCTGTGGGAGTAGCTCCTCAGCCATATCTGTAATTAGATCAGAGCGGAGTAAACAGTGAGGGAAGGAAAGGGTGCATCTATAAATATAGTAGGGATAATGCTCTCTCACAAAGCTAGAGTAAAAATAAACTCAGCAAACACCCCCGAGCCACTGTAAAAAATAAAAATTCACATCGGTTGCCTATGCTGATGCTCGACCTTGAAAGATGAGCAAACTTCTTCAGACGATAACGTAACAGCTCAACTTTCACATTCACAACTCTGTTTACTTCAACTCACATTTTTTCAGCTACCGGCCGCTAGGTGGTAGTAGTGTCAAATAACTTTCCGCCATTCATATTATACTGTCTAACATGAAAATAACAGTGAGGCGGTTTACCGTTTAATTTGAAAAATTAGCTAGCAATAAAGTTACCGGCGAAGGAACAAAGCTAAAAAGTGACAGAGCTAGGTTAACTGACGTAAAAAAAATGCTAACGTCAATTTTGTGGGAACTTATTTCTTTTTTGCCATTGTTGTGGCCTCTGTCTGCTCTGAGTGGTCTTCATGAGAAATAAATTTACTTACCGTTTGTCCCCGAAAGAAGAAAACAGCGGTTGGTTAGCAGTTAAAATCTCAACATAGGAATTCACACAAACATAGAAGATCGATTGGCTCGTCACCTGGATTAACGGGCGCGCGGGCGCTGCCTTGATGAACAATTAGTTTCACCTGGTTGTTCCCTTCACGTTTTCATAGCATCACCACCACCACTTGATTCAAAGCATCTCTGCTTGTGCCAGACCAGTCTTATGTTTGAGTTGGCGTCACTGTCCAGCAGAATTGATTAGCAAATCTTGTTTGCCTGAACTTTGACTTGTGTTAGGGGAAATGTGATGAGCTGGCGTCCATCTACAACAGCTAACAAGTTGTATTAAAACAGTCATTTGAATCTGTTAAACAAGTTTAATTCTAACCCAGTTTAACCTCCAACAATGTCCGTTTTAATCAAACTGAATTTTTCTCCCAGGGATTGTCTGGCGTCACATCATCTCCCCCATTATTTCCGCTATAAAGACCAACTGTTTGATACCATGAAATTTTATTATTTCAAATTTGGATGTACAATAATTAAATAATTACATGATTATAAACCATATGATGGTAGGAAGCAAACCTATGTACAATGTAAAAAGTGCATTGTGTTAACAAAAAGGACACATGAGCATGTTCAGCATCCTATGAGAAGGAACAAAGAAAACAAAGGAAACCTCCTATCAAGTTCATAGGTGGGAAGGAGCAACTGATTTGCTCAAAATCAGTCGATTTAAATATAACCATTATATTTTCTTGAATCAAGAATATCAATCAAATATGCAATACTGATCTGTATATGATATTCTTTAAATTTGTGATGCAGAAGATACTTTGCAACTGTGCTTGGTGATAACAAAATAAAGGAAATCAGTGTCTTTGAGCAAAAAAGGGGTATCTTATCCACAAGACACTTCCAGTAGTTAAAGACACATGCAAGGGAAACATACTGCAACAGTTTTTCTCAAAAAACACATCTTCAGGGTTGTAATCAAGAGGACGAGACATTGTAATGTTGGAGTCCTCACTGATGGATCTGCAACACACCTTAAACACTATCTACAGTTTGCATGTCCCATATGTGTTTGTTTCGATTCTCCCTTCTCAGCAAGGGAAAAAGCAAGACAGTAAGTTTAAAATCTTCGCTGTCTGAGTGGTTCATTCTATCAGCTTAATTAACTAAACGGATGGAGGCATCAGAACAGTATCACAGGCTGATACATCAGGCCACTAAGTGCATGACACAAGATGAAATGTTCCTGACTAGTTTATTAAGACGAGATTAATGTTCCAGACCAGTTTTAGGCCAGATGCTGCGGTCCATTAGTGAGGGTACATGGGACTCCAAGTCCAGAAGGCAAGTCAATGTGCACGCTACTGAGGGAGGGGGAGAAGGAGACAGGAGAAGGAGGAGCATGTGATTCCAGGGATGTTGAAACAGTAGAAGTAAGGAAAATGGTGATTCCCTTTGTGTCCACTGGCAAACACTGTTGAACGGGCGCTTCTCCCTCTCTCCCTCGGTTCCTTCATCTCCCTCTCTTTGTGTCCACTCCGCTCATTTTTTGACACAGCTGGGCCAAGCGAGACCTCCACAGGCAGCAGAGACGATAATGTAGAGGACCACCTGAGGGGAGCAAGAGGAGGAGGCAAAGTTCACCTTCCACAACTCACAATGAGCCATCAATTCACAAAAATACATAGAGGGAGCTCCTCAGTTACTGTGAAACATCAGCAAAGAGCCCACAAACAAAAGAGAATAGATCCAATTAGTTTTCAATGTCAGAGGACTTGTATAATGAACTATGGGAGATTGAGAGGAGTGCTTGCTTCATAGTGGTTGGAAAAAAAAACGTTAACTAATAAACTCCCAGCAGTAGCTACTCTTGAAATAAAGAAAATCCCCGCCATCTCAGTCATATTTTTCTATGAATAGATGAAAAACAAAGCTGCAATGTGTGATGTTCTGAATATTTGTTTTTCAGTAAATTTTCACACTGATATGCTGAATTAACCATGTGCCCACCTAAGGGCATTTTTTGTACAAATACTGCCAAAGTGATAATCTACCATACTTGGCTGCGAGAACATTATGCTGTATCCCGTGAATGACCAATCTTCTATCATTTGCTATTTCTGACCATGCCGTACTCACCAGACACACCAGCACTATGACAACAGTGAGTTTGAGGTTCTTCATACACATGGCTCGTGCCAGGTTACGACTAGTGGTTTTAAAAGTGACTGACTGGAAGAGGAGGGAGAGAAAATAAGATCAGCGACATTATCTGTGTTTATGTAGAATTAAATCTAATTTAGGTTGGCTAGAATACTCTGGTGCCGCTGAAGCGTTCATGTAATTAACATTTAATTTGGATTAAATCTGAATCATTGTAAACACAGTCTTTCCTGCTCCAGTTCACAGCAAGAAAAACAGAAGCTATCTTTCTTGTTTTGTTCAAATTAGTACAAATCATAAAATGTAAGTAAACTTGTCACAGCTTCAAAATATAAACATGTTATGCATTCATATGTTTACAGTGCTGTATGAATAAATATACATAAAGCCACAAGTTAGCTGAAAGTGGCAGCAATGGCGGTGCTACATTATAATTCCAGACTGAGTGTTTAAACTCACTGAATCAACCAGATTTTCTGTCTTGTCAATCAGCAGCTCCAGCTTCTCTCCTCGCTGAGCTACTAAATCTGCAAAACAAAAACACAGACAGTCAAGAACTGCAGAGAATCGCATTTCCCAGTCTCATGGTATTGGCACATTCATGTAAGGTAACCAAAAACATTACAACTGTCAATATACTGGAAATTTGACTTAATGACATTTGAAAAACTATTACTCCGGCTGTCATCAGAATCAAACCGTATCCAGCCCTTTACATCCTTGTGTAAATGCCCTCAGATGTACCCAAATTTTAATGATTGCTCTGACTGATTCACAGCACGCATGGTTAATGAGGTGACCTATAATCTGCCTGACAGCAGCCGGCTGGTTGCTAGTTTAAAAAGCCAATACCACAATGCCCATTTATTGATTATGCATTATGAATGGTCAGTGGGCATCAAAGTTCCAACACTGTATATTTGTTTCCCATAGACAAAAATAAATAAATAAATAAATAATTCATACATAGTGGATGGGGCAGAGAGGGATGATTAGACTCTCACTGTCTAAAAGCTTTTGGAAGTAGAATTTCAACAAATGCCACCTAAAAAGCACTTGGATTTGCTTGTAACTGGGTGTTGAAGAGAGGAGACTTTTTTTTTTCATGAGAGGAGAAGTCAGAAAGTCAGAAGCGATACTCATGCTGCTAAGTGCCTTGTTTGCTAACTTGTCGAGTCAGACAAATGAGATCATCTGCTCATCTTATGATTAGGCTTTGTTGACACTGAGTGAGAGGAATGGTGTGTCTGTGTGTTGTGTGCAAGAGCAGTGCAAACAAAAGTCAAGAGGCGACTGAGACATTGACTTGGTAGCTGGCAAGAGCAACATTAGCCAGTGCAAAATGATATTAATGCAATTTTTTCTCCTTATCCTGAACATGATTATGTTTTTCATCATACTAATGAAGTTAGTCTGGTCTCTATTTGTGTGTGTGCAGTAAGTCAGAGACTTAGACAGAAGAGAGAGAGAGACATCTATTCTGACAGCTCATGGTTTGCTTGGTCTCTTTAGCATAGAATTTGACACCTGACGTTTCCTGTATTTCATGGTTTTCACACCAGACCAGTTATCCTGGTCTAGACTTTAGACTTTAGCACTCATGGTACAATGAATGAGCTTTATTGTGCTTTAGACATGATGGTCAGCAAAAATGTGGTGACAGTGCCTTTAAACCTTGGCCTACGAAGGATTAGCTGAGCATAAAGTGAGGGGCACTAAAACAACTATAACAAATAAAATGAACCTTCAATAAGTCAACAACGGCAATCATCAAAATAGAAAAAACGATTTTACAGGGTGAATTAAAGAACTGCATTGGCTCTTTCACATGCAAATCATCATGGTATGACCCAGATTTCAAAATGAAGTGTAATAAGCGCTTTTAGACAAAGTGAAAAAAGGCTCACCGATGTTGCGGACCATAATACCCTTCAGGTCATCCACTTGCATCTGAGTCTCAGTCAAACGATCTGATCCCCGTGGATCTGAGTGGTGTTTCTACATGGAGGGAGAAGGGGTGGATGTGGGGGTAAATGAAAAGGAGAGAAATAGGTTGCATCTGTAATTACTAACAGATTGTGGGTGTGTGTTGCATTCAGCAGTCTACATTACTTATTTGGACTCCCTGGAGACACGGGGCAGTCACAAAGCCCTCGTGAGTCTCCATGCTCAGGCCGCTGTCAGACTCACCATTTGAGCTGCCAGTGTGGAGGAGAACTCGCTGTTCATGGCGTAGGGCAGCGCTGTCTGCGCTCGTGACCCGTAAGTTGTCTGAAAGCGCTTTTTGACTTCACTGAGGAAGCTGAAAGCACGTGACCTCTCAAAATCCTTCAGTGCAAAAAACACAAATTAGAGTGTTAGAGTTAATGGTTGAGGCATTACTTGAAACGCTTAAGGCAGCCGGAACAAATTATATACTTACATCATCAGTGATGCACAGGTATATGATTCTGTCATGGCAGATGTAATGAAAAAGATAGCTGAAATGAAAAAAAAAGAAAATGTCAACAAATCAGAGGAACAAAGCCAACAGCAGTATTTACTAATTAATCCAAAAGTAATGAACTGAACGTTTCTGTTGCTACTACACTTATTCAAAGTCTTGACCAGACCACTAGAGTTCAGCGTCATTATGTGTATTTGTGGCACTTAACACTAATGAATGATTTGTTTGTTTTGGGGCAGATCCCTCAGAACAAAAGGACACTTCACACATAAAAACTGCTCCAAAATTGCATAATTTATTATTACCAAACATATGAGAAGTGGTTTCAAGCAGGCTGCTCTTCATCAGACTGAATACATTCAAGATGATACTATCGCAATATTTTACCCATGATAACGATGGTATCACGATACAGGCGATTCTGCAATATGTGATAAAATGTAAGATAATCAGCTATGATACATACATTAATTTCCTCTACCTGCTGCTGATTAGACAGAGTCAGTAGTAAATGGGCTGTAACTGTACATGACATGTCTTATAATACTTCTTTGCTCCTCTGTTGTCTTAGTTTTGAACAATCTAGTGATCCCGCAAATGTATGGCAGTTTATGTGGCATTTAAAGTTTAAAGTTTGCGTTGTTTGTATTACAAGAAATTACTCCTTTGATCTTTTAGGTCTTTTTTTTTGCTTTGAAGTTGAAGTTACAATATTGACAGTTTGCACACCCTTGGTGGGGCACGGGTGAGTATCTGAGTGGGTGATAATGTATGGTGTTAGTATGTGTGCGTGTGCTTGCATATGCTAGACCTACCTGCCGTGGCTGTATGTCAGTTTGTTGTTCTCTGAGGGGATTTTGGCCAAAATTTGTTCTGTCACCTCCAGGAAGTTCCCACCACACCATGCATGTTTGGCCAAGATGGTGGTTCCACGGGCCACCACAGCAAAGAGAATTGCCATGGCAACTGCCGGGGTCTCAGCTATATGACTCACTGATGTTATCGCTTCACTGAATGGAAGAAGAGATGGAGTTTAAGCAATGACCAACAGCGTTACTGGCAGAAATAGTAGCAAGCAGAAAGGGCTGGGGAAAGAGGAGATAAACAGAGATTGGTTCAAGTGTAAATGTTTAAGAGGACAGGGGGAGCATGATATGTATGTGTGAGTGAGAGTGAGAGAGAGAGGGAGAGAGAGAGAGAGAGAGAGAGAGAGAGAGAGAGAAAGGGAGAAGGAGAAAGAGAAAGAGAGAGCGAGCGAGAGAGAGAGAGAGAGAGAGAGGGAGACAGAGAGAGAGACAGAGAGAGAGCGAGAGAGAAACAGAAAGAGAGACAGTAAGGGAGAAAGAGAAAGAGAGAGCGAGCGAGTGAGATAGAGATAGATAGATAGATAGATAGATAGATAGAGAGAGAGAGAGAGGGAGAGAGAGAGAGAGAGAGACAGACAGAGAGAGACAGGAAAAGAAAAAGAAAGAAAGAAAAAGAAAGAATTTGTATTTTTGTCATTTTTGGACACGTTGCTTAACATTACAATCTATTCTAGCTGTCAAAATAGCATTCTGTTGCCTCATCGTAATTAATACTAAAAGCTAACT
>OMLF01031892.1:4914-17842 GCA_900302615.1 Holocentrus rufus
TTGCTTGAACAGCATGTAGTGATTCCTCTCTCTCTCTCTCTCTCTCTCTCTCTCTCTCTCTCTCTCTCTTCCTGGCCAAGTCCCAGCAGTCAGGAATGAGTCCAAACCAAACCAACGGCCAATCAGCTATAAAACACGACCAAAACTCCAAAATATGTCACTACAGATGTCACCTTGTTGTAGATTTGCAGTGATACACACACACACACACACACACACACACACACACACACACACACAGACAGCTGTGAAAGTTGTTCCCTCATCACTTGTTAGTCATGTGATTTAACTGAATTGAACGGCGTTTCCTGTTGGGCTCTGATGGCGCTGTGCTCGCTGCTGGGTGGTCGTTATGCCAAGCAGACCAGAACGTACAATTAACTAACAATGGATAAACGCTAGCAGGCTAATAATAGCTGGTCTCCGCTCTGCTGGCTGTATCACATGTCCTTGTTATTGCACACACACACACACACACACACACACTCAGATACACGACTCTCTGTTGCTCCGGGCTTGTTACATGACTTTCATAAAGAAAAGTGCTAAACAGATCATACTGTCCAAGTAAAATATGGAAAACACCTCAAGCGTTTGTCTGAGATTTCATCCCAGCAGCAAACACATGCTGTGAACATGTGTGTGTGTGTATGTGTGTGTGTGTGTGTGTGTGTGAGACACTGTACTGTACAGCGGCGTGCAGCAGACAGATTTACAGCAGCAGCCCTCAGACTCATTCATTAGCGGTGAGTCAGGAGCTCTGCTTGTCCTGGGTAATGTAACGGTGAAAAGCTCAGAGCTGCTTCTTCTTGGCAAGCACACCGAGCTTTGTCCTTCATACAGGACACACTGCAGACAGCACGGAACGGAACGGAACGGAATGGAATGGAATGAGATGGATCAGGATGGAGATGAGCTGGACAGAACAGAATGCCATGCAGAATAGAATAGGCTGCAGGTCAGCCTTTTCTATTCTATTCTATTCTATTCTATCTAAACTGCTTAGAAGATAAAATATAGAACAGAATAGAATAGAATGGGTCAGGGGAGGACAGGACAGAAGAGGACAGGCCAAGGCAGAACAACAGAACAGAAAAGTAAAACAAGAGCGTTTATGTTATTCTTCTCTCTGTGTGATCTGGTAGAAACAAACAGACCAGAATAAAAGCCTGTTTCACCTCGAGCGATACATTTCTATACAGATTATTTGCATGAACTTCATAAAAGATCATTTCATGACTTGCGAAAATACATTCCTGACCTATAGAAATCTTATTTAATGTCATATTTATGATCATTGTCTCGGTATCTGGTCCTTTTCACACTTCCACATTCAGAAAGTGAAACAACAGCAGGACAAATAAATGAAGACACGAAGAAGCTAACAGTCTAAATGGTGTAGTGTGATGGTACTGTAGTGTTCAGCTTTGCTTTTTTAGCAAAATCAAACATTCAAATTTGAGTTTCAAGGATTTTCCAAAAGATCAGATCAAGAGAAGAGCTCCAAAACGGGAGGAAGGGGCCACATTTCTGTCTGCGGTCAGCGTTCAGACCGGATCTACGTTAGAGAGTGAGGCAGCAGAGACTGAAGAAGAGTCCGTCAAGGTTTTCTTGGAAAGACTTTGAGGAGACAAAATGAACAAAATCACCAAACACCTTAAAAGAAGGCAGATGGATGACTTTGAGCCAGCGTTGTGCTGGATCCAGTTCAAAGTGAAGCAAATTACAATCGATCAGGTCTGCTGGAGTCCTGCACGTCGCACTGAGCTCACATCTGCACGGGGACTCACCAACATTTTATGTGCTGTTCTGCAGGTATGGTGGGCTTTATTGTGCATGCTGATGTCTGCTGGAATCAGAGGCAGAACTTTTTATGTTCTGTCCACTCTTTCAAAGTTGGACAGACTCAGTACTTTTCTTTTCTTCTTATTCTTTTTTATGTGTCTTGAATTTATGAAGAGTACATCGCCGTCACTGCTGCTACTTTCAAAATCCATTTTCTCTCACAAAGTAAAGGCATGAATTCCCTTCACACTGGCACCAGATCCCCGTGTGAAGGGCCTTTGTTATTGACAGCCTGTCTGACTGTCCATCACTCCGCCGCCAACGAATAAAAGCATCAAGAAAAGAAAGGAGCACTTATTCCTGAGAATGACAGCTCCTTTCTTCTCCTAATGAGCAGGACTGGAGGGAGTGTGGTCGACTCCCACACACACACTGAGACTTATTTTACCTGAGCAGAGTTACAGCAGAGGACAGAACTGATCCACCGTTTATCAGAACTACAGTTTCTGATCAGTGGATCCATCACTTTCACACTGAGGACTGTGACAATATGAACAGCCGAGTGTCACGTTTGTATTTGGTTTATGAACAAATGGTTATATGTATATTTCTGTTACTGTACCTCACCCCCGCTGGTCTTCACACACTGTGACCAAGAGCGAATCAAATCAAAGCAAAACAACAGCTTGGTATCATGCCGGCTGCTGATTGGCTGCCTGTTGCACAGCCGCAGCATCTTAACTTCAGTCTCTCTGCTGCCTGGACGGTGAACTGGACAAACATTAACCTTCCAAAAACTGAGAACCAACTGTTTGAGCTTTGTCTGAAATGGGCTTTTTGTTCACCTAGCAAGGGCTGGTGAATCCCCAAATTTACATTTAATTTTCACATTATATTAAATTTACATGTGGTTTTTCCCATAATATACTATTTAAATACGCCTGTCTGTCTATTTTCAGTGCGATTGAGTGTATGAAATCAGTTACTGTGTGTTTTATATAAAATTGGCTCACTCGCTTAAAAATGGTCCCAAAGACTGAATATAACCTACATGTCCAAATATTACCTTCTCAGAAAGTTCCCAGACAGTGCGTCAGATGACACCTCTATGTGTCAAAGATAAATTTCTCTGTCATTTGAAGCTTAGCGGTGTTTATTTCTGTGTAAGTGACTGGGCAAGTTAAAACCGCAAGTTAAACCTCCTCTTGTTTCTTTGTTGAGTGTTTCACATTGTTCCTTGTTCTATACACTACAACAGCACTGGATATGGGCGGGAAAACATATCTGTATGAAAACTGTTAGTCGTCTTGTAAATGGTCTTAAAAGTGATTCTTTGCTTATTCTCGTTTTTCGTGGTTCACCAGCCTTCTGGCAGCTGAAACAAAAGTTAATCTGGGACTCTGATGAACGGTCCAGAGTCCAGAGTTCAGCAGTGAAGATGAAACCAAAGACGGTGTTCATGACCAGCTGAGCGTGTGCAGCGTCTGTCCAGACAGCTGGAGGCCGAGTCGGACACCACTGGTCAGCGTCAGACACACTTTCAGTCTCAGATAGCAGATATTCGTGGAGCGAGCCTGGTGGGTTTGGAGGGACGGCGTCTTTCCAAGAATAGACTTAGTGCTGTTATGATACCAGAATCATCACTTCAATAATAATAATCTCATCACATGGCAAAGACCATCAAGTACACGGCTATTTTTTCGATTAGTTGATAACTCACATCATCTATTTAATGTCCAAAAAATTAGAAATACCCATCACCAGAGCCCAAATAAGGTCTTAAAATCGCTCCCTTAGTCTGATCAGCAGCCAAAAAATTCCAAAAGTACTAAATTTAAAATGATAAGAAACAGAGAAAAGCAAGCTAATCTTATCATTTATGAGGCTTTTACCAGACAATGTTTGGTATTTTTACTTAAACAACTACAATGATTACACGCCTGTCAAAACTGTAATTGATGAGTTTTCTGTGACTAATTGATTCACTGAATCATCACCAGCTCTGGTTGGATGTTCCTGTTTCTCAGGTCCACCAGCAGACTGTTGAATATTTTCAGCTGTTTGACTGTGTGGAGTCAGACTGACACTCTGCTTCAGTCTTTTTACTTTTTTTGTCTTTTAACTAATCCAATCCATACATACAGTACATGCCCTCTGGAGGTGACGATGAAATGGAATATCAGCTTGCAGAGGATCTGTGGTGCGAGCGCAGTGCAGCCTTCAGAAAATTCAATGTTTAACTCAACAGTATGTTAGTCATATCCAAATAAGTGAGGCCCAACAGTCCAGCCAAAGCCTGGACCTTCTCTGTCCAGCACCCTGTCATATCTGCACACCTCCTCTGACCTCTCCCAGTCAAACACACTGCAGACAAACACCCTGGACCAACACTGTGGGCAGACCAGTTCAGATCCTGCAGTGGAAAGGAGACACTGCGGGGAAATGGAGTCCTGGTTCCCTCTGGCATCTAAGGGAGTTTAGGAATTGGCTGCCACTTCCACATTACCTCCAGGATCAGTGAAATGACTCAGCAGATGTGTAACAACATCCAGGGGCCATATGGGTGGGTCTATTAAAAGGAAAGGGTCTTAAATAACCCTAAAACCCAAAACCCAGCTGATGGCTAACTGCCGCCGAGAGCCTTATGAGCAGTTTGTGTGCTAGCAGAGAATCTTCAAGGAATTTTCTCTTAAAGGTGAAATCCGGCTAATAGCTAAATGCTTCTCCGGCAGATGTAAGTGTGGGTCCACAGGCTCTTTACAGTACACACCTGACCGCACCCCGCCCCTTTAACAGCGCTCCATCCCATAAAAGACAGCGGGCTGGTGGGTTTTACAATCCCTGAGGACCTGATTGAAAGCAGGCCCCCAGTTGTCCGGGCACGTGCCATTAAGGCTCCGGAGGTCCTCCAGGAAAGAGCGGTGACACCGATTTGTTTAGATGTTATTTATTTATTGGCACAGTTAACCTGTCAGAGCTTTTCTGCTGGAAGCCTACTGAATTTCCGAGGAAGGACACACAACACGGTTATACAACACCAAATAAACCCTTTCAGTTTGAAGGTGAACATCTCTCGTACAGTCTATAACCCTCTTCGCTTAGGTCAAGTCAGCTCGAAGGCTCATAAAACACAGCAGTTTGTTCCAGGTTGAAAAAACCCAGAGTACCTCTGCCTCTGAGTGAGAAAAAAACAAAAAAAACAGCATCCTCTCACCTTAAAGACGAACATCTCTCCTCGGAGCATGGTGACGGTGTCAAAGTTCCCCTCACAGATGTTGGGTCCATAGTGGTCCGGTCTGTCCGTGGTCCTGGGCCGGTCCGGTTGCCGAGGGGGCGACTGGGGTGGGCGGGTCTCCGGGCGACGGGGCGTGACCGTGGGCAGGGCCTGGGTGGGGCCGCTGTCCGGCTGACCTGCAGGGACGAGCAAACGGGTTGGTGCACTTGCCATTTTGCATGGTGTGTGGACTAAAAACGACAAATGACTGGCCTCTTGCTTTTTGGTTTCTCACTGCCTCAGTCGATCCATTTTTTATGAGACCATACCAGTATAAGTTTAACTTCACACCATTACTGGCAAACGTTTGTGTATAGATGTAAACAATATTTGCTTTGGGAGATTTTACCTTACAGAACCATGGATTTATGGAAAGAGATGTGCACGCTTTCAAGAAACTTTCAAAAGATTTTTTCACTCCTTTTCAATATGAATGGATGTGGCCTTGGTAAGGTAACATATCTCAAAGCATATATTGTTTACATCTGTGCACAAGAAGTTTGTTAAAGGCAGAGGAAATGACCAGTAATGGTTAAAAGTCAAAATTACACCAGTATAGTCCCTCTAAGTCCAACAGGCCTCTCAGTTCAACACCCTGTGAGGATGATACAACCCAAAGTCGTTCCAAACATACCATAGATCTGCTGAATGCCCCGCCGGTCGTCTTCGGGCAGCTGGAAGTCCTCGGTCTCCATCCACTGGTAGAAGGGAGCCATGATAGCCAGGGGGTTGTTGGAGTGCTCTAGGCCCAGAGCGTGGCCCAGCTCGTGGACCGCTACCAGGAAGAGGTCGTTACCTGGATGGAGATGACAGATGATGATGATGCAGGAGGATTACAGGAAGGAAGGAGGCGGTGGAGGCAGATAAGAGAGAGAGGGAGGGATGTCAAAGAGTTTCAAGGATGTTTTGGACCGAATGTACCGGTCATAACCAGGAAAAGGAGAGAAAAACACAAGATAATAGACTGTATGTGCAGCAAGCTCCAGTCAGCAGAAAGTCCCCTCATTAAAAGTCTATGGTGTAGAAGAATGTGCCTGTTCAGGATTTTCTCCTAATTACGGTGTCAACGAAGATCTCTGCAGATCTGACACACCAACCATCGGCTGGCACGCTAACCATCGCTGATAGGAATCTGCATGCATTTCATTTCTAGCCAATCAAAGACTGCCGCTGTCCGATGCTGCGACAACAATTATACGCTGGCACGGCCACAACAGAGAGGGCGCACAGCTGTGACACACTGACCGCCGCCTCAACTTCCTCCCTCCACAAAAGACTCCTCACAGACGCTTTATGAGAAAAGTGAAAACAAAGAAGAACCTGCTTTAGATTTGACCGACCTATTCCTATAGGTCGTCTCTGAAGTGGGTCCAGACCACAGCTGGGTACTTCCCTCCGGCCAATCACCGCTTTGTTTCCTGCCTCCGGCCTGAGCGAACTCTGAACCTGCCGGCCATTTTGTCTGACCTCTGCGCCGATGCTGATTGGCCAGATTAGAGCCAGTGACATCATCC
Source organism: Holocentrus rufus (assembly GCA_900302615.1). NCBI lineage: Eukaryota > Metazoa > Chordata > Actinopteri > Holocentriformes > Holocentridae > Holocentrus > Holocentrus rufus. The sequence continues at coordinate 11,488 of OMLF01031892.1, forward strand.
CATTGTGGCTACGGACTGGGCGATGTCACTGCTGTGCACGAAAAGGGAAGAGGAGATGCTCTGGATGCCTGTCATTTTGCGTCCTCCCACCCTTTCCCACCCTCGCTTCTTTCCCTAACACACACAACACACACACTTAACCTTCATCTCTTTCTCCCTCCGTCCATAATTTCGGAGTCACATGAATGTCCTCATGGCCTGCTAAGCTGCAGCTAACGCTCGGTGAGAGCGAGCGGCAGAGGCCAAGAGAGAGAGATGGTGAAGGATGAAAAGAAAGAGAGTGTGGACGACAGAGAAAGAGGGCTTTGTGAGGTAACCGTGACAACCATTCAGCCTGACAGAAAAAAAAAAAAAAGCGAGAGCGCAACTTCAAACGTCTTGGCGAAGTTGGGAGCGCAGCCAACCCGTCCAACTTTGACTTTGCTTTGTACACACACACACACACACACCCCCCGTTTTGTCATTCAGGACCTATTCTCCTTCTTCGCAGCTTTGTTAACTCATTTACCACGACTCACAACTCATTCAACAGCAATGAAGGGAAATCCCAGTGAAGGAAACGCAGACTAAGGCATTCTCAGCGCCCTAACAACCAAAACACACTCTTCAAGTTTGTTCTGTCGTTTCCCAGTGAATTACTCACATTAGTTTCATCTGACCACAAAAGACTATAAAGGCATCTGACCTTTCGCTGCTCTTTGCCTGCAGTATTTCAGCTGATTAGGTGTGTTGAAGTCTGAGTCAGGGAGTTTTTTTGGGGGGCGGAGGCGTAAAGGTGCTTTTCAATTTTGGCAAATACAGCGTCTGTTTCAGAAAGGCTGATGAAGAACATCATGCGTCACAAGGTTTACGAGGAAGAGTTTATCCAAGTGTTCACCAACAAATGAAACTGAGGTAATGGAAGAGGACAAAAAAAACCCCTTCCACATTTGTTAGGAGTGCATTGAATGTGGGACTTTACTGTGAGCTGTTGTCTCGTCACTATTTTATAGGATGTTGACCCCTGAGGGAAACTGGGTTTTCTCTTCAGGTCAGAGGTCAGAGTGGAGACCTCTGACACAAGGAGACTTTAGCAAGACACATGCATGAAGTTGGAAAAACGTCACCCTACTCACTCCTGCTGCATCATGGGAGATTAAGTACCTTATTTTGCACCAGCATGCATACAGTGGTGGCTGTGGAAGAATCCCCGCTCTCCTCCACCCGTCCTGCATCAGCACTCAAACAGCCACTGTGAACATTTCATTATGTTCTGCACAAGGTTTCCTGTGTCAGACGTGAAATTCCCGTGACTTTCTGAGACTAAAATGTTGAATCTCCATGACTCTATGTAAACAAAACAGGAGGATCTTTTTTTTTCCTAACAGAATTTTAAACACACCACAGATTCAGACGTCTCCAGGTTGTTGTTATGTCTTATATCCCCAAAACAAAATCAATCAATCAAAGTTTAATATTCCCTTTTATTCTGTGGGGGGAAGTGAACATAACATCGACAAATTGGATTAGAACTATTACCTTTTTTTTTTTTTATTATTGAGGCTGACAAAACTGCATAATATTCCAGAATTGTCCCACAGATTTATGAGCTGACCTTCCCTGTGTGGAACTCCATGACCTGTGGGAACCCAGTACACAAAACTTACACTTTATTTATTTGTTTGGGGCGGGAGCAACATTTCAGCAGTAGTGCAGGGGGCCTTCAGTTAAAATGACTTCCATGACGTCTGTGTCTGCATATAGAATGTGAAGTTAAACACATGAGTCTCGACGGGCGTGTCTCAGGTCACACAGGATTGTAATTTGGTTGCTTTTGCCTTTTAAGCAGTGTGAGCAGCGCTGGTGCAACAATGCGACCCGGCTACTGATCTGCTTAAGTGGAACACACTCCTACTTACTGAGGCATTCCACTGTCCCTGTGATCTGTCCTGTAGCACCTCCCACACACACACACTCACACACACTATCACTAACGTCCACCCATTTACACACCACACACAGACACACTGTACATGCACACAGATACACACCAATCTGCACTCGTGTGTATATTTGTGAGCACAGTGCATAGATAAGCAGATACACACACTCTGTCTTCCTCTCTCTCTCTCTCTCACACACACACACACACACACACACGTGAGCACATGCATGCATACACACACAGGCAGCTCTGTCCTCGGCGTCTGCTGAGAGTGAGTCAGTAGATAACAGGACAGGAAAGCCCGTTCTGGCTAACAGGGTTAATGGGCGTACGACCATGGACGAGACTGAGGCGAACAATGGGAGCTGCATTTCTGTCAGGACAACTCACAGACTGAAAGTGTATTCATTAACTGATGTGGCTTGTAAATAAGTGACTTTGCCTAGATCTGCTTTAGTGTCAGCTTCTGCATATATTTGATTTCAGAAATCTCTGCTGCACAAACATTTCATAAGGATATAAACAATCTCCTTATATGGTGTAAAAACAGATGTAAGTACGAGGTGCTGGGTTAAAGTAATAAACAGGTTGGTTGGTTCTGAAAAGTGTGCTGGTAAGATGACCAATCAGGGCTATGATTAGGTTTAGTGCTTAGGGAATGAAAAATTATTTGGAAATGCTAAAAAGTGCAGAAGTTTTAACGTGTGTGTCTGTGTGTTTTTGAATATGTGTAATGCTGCTTTGTTAAACTTATAGAAACCATACAAATGGGAGGCCAGGTGCAATAGCAATAGTGTGTGTGTGTGTGTATGGAGTAGTGTATGTCAGTACAAGTTCCTTGCAACATAAGCGGGTAAATTTGAGAGCTGTCGGGGGGTGCAGTTGGGACGGGGGCCATGTGATGTCACCAGGCACGGGCTTTGAAGTTTTATGGAGGTGAGCGGAGGAGTGGAGCCTGACAAATGAGAGATGATGTAGCTGGCTGGGCAACGCCAGCTCTGGTTAGACCGGGCAGGGGCTTTTAAAGAGAAGATGTGTTGCATGGTGCCGGCGAGGCCAGCTGTTTGTAATGAATTATACACACCCAGAGGAACCTGCACAATATGGTCTGGGCTTGGTGCTGCCAACTGCTGGACCAGAACCTGATGTCAGTTCAGCTCAGTTTAAGTTGATTCACTCACGCTTGTCAACCGCCAGGAGCCAGAATGGGTGTGATAATGTTAGTGTGTAAATGCACCACCACATCACACCCACCCTGAACACACTGCAGTGGCTCCAGGCCCTCAATTCAAAACCCTCCTCCTGACTTTTCAGCGCATCCACATAAATGCTCCACCCGACTTTAAGGATCTACTTTCTTCCATCGGCACCGCTGGGTGGAGCGTCAGCCCTCAGGAACAAGGGCGCGGTCACACCTACTTTTAGTCAACACATTTTTTTTGCTTGCAGGAGTGAGAATTGTACAAAAATTGATGTGCGTGTACTTGATTTCTGTAATCAGACAATGTCGGGTTGTATAAAACCAGGTGTTGGGACACAGGAAGAACTTTGATTGTCTCAGGGGCAACGCCACCGAGAGGAGCTTCTACTGGTGCAAAATTTCACTCGAAGGGTTTCACACCAGAGCTGCACACATGACATGTAACTGCTACACGACTGGAAGGGAAAATATTTTTGCACCCCTCATGTAGTTTTGAATGAGAGTGAATTCGAGGCGAAGCTTTTTGTAGTTCTGGTGTGAAGGAAGAAGCACCACGGGGCTTCCTGTGTGTTTGTGATGCCTGAGTGTGTGACGAAGTGCCCGACCACATGAATGCACATCAGACTTGTTAAAAAAGTCCTAAAAACTTTTCTCTCTCAGAAGGCATTTCTCTTAGTAAACAGCCACCTCTGTGGTTGGTGTGTAATTTTCTTCCCCGTTGTGTTTTTAATTATCTTTTCTCTCTGGTTGCTTTTAATGATAATTATCATAATTATCAAACACATTACACAATCCAAATGAGTTCAGTGGATTTGTTGGTGTAATTTCAAAATCCATCATCTCCATCACCTCTTACCTTGTAGGTTGTGGTTTCCGATGGTCCAGGGCTCGTCCGAGTCAAAGTGTGTGTCTCCTCCCATGCCGGGGCCGGGGAAGTACGCGTGGGCCAGGAAGCCCCCCTCCCCGTCGAACGGAGAGCTGTCGCCATGAAAACCCGAGGCAAAGAAGATCATGATGTCAGGCTCCTTGCGGCGGCCGTATTTGATCTCCTGGTAGGGGATTTCGTCAAAGGTCAGCGGGGTGACCTTCTCCCAGACTTTGAAGGCTCGCCGGATGGCCTCATAGGAGTTGTACTCTCCGATCTTAGGAGTGTAGTTTTGGATACTTGGGTAAAAGGAAAGGATAAAGAAAAAGTCTTAGAAAGGCCGCTGTGCTCCACTGCAGTATTTTTCATTCGACTGTATTCAAAAGCAGTTTGGAAAAATACAGTTTTTCATCAGAGCATCATCAACAATTCAAGACTTCTGTCTGGTTTTGAGTGAGGAAAACCTTTCAGTTTGGACTTGGACAGAATTATTTCAGGTTTTGCATGGGCCACATTTGTACATTTTCAGGCCCGAGTCAAGTATCAGATTATCTGTAGACAAAATGTACATGTCAGTTGTACAGCTCCTTAATCCAACGGCTTCTTAAAATTACTTCAAATCATAGCTTGATAAGATCTTGTTGCAAATTAGCGAACTGCAACAAAGCAAAAACCAGTGCATGTACAGATGCTGCCAGTTTAATGGGATTATTTCACTAACCAGAACATCTTTTATTACCTGTAGGTGAGGTGGCTCTTGTTCCACTTGTGTCCTGTGAGGGCGTAGCGTTTCCGCCGCACGTTGGTTTTGATCTGGCCTCCAAACTTGTCGGGAACTCCACAGCGGGGTCGCTTCATGGCACTGAGTGTACGGGACAGAGGGATGAAGGGGAGTCAACGTTAGGAGCATCGGTTAATTCTGCTGATGATTGTGCACGTTTTGTTGTTTTATTTGTTAACCTTTATTTATTCAATTGAGTCTGATTCAATGAACTTTAATCATCCCTGAGCAGTGATTGAAATGGCAGGCGTAAAAAACATAAAACAACAAAAACTCCAAATGCCAGCCGCCGGTCAGCACCAGAGCAGCGTCCTGGAAATGTCCAGGTAAAGTGGACTCAGCGTGCACGGCTCCTCTGCACACCTGGGAGCTGCTTAATGCAACCACTGGAGCAGCTGGGGGTGAAGAGCTTTGCTAAAAGGCAATTATTGAGTTAGGAAAAAAAACATGGCTCGTTCTCTTCTGCAGGCCCGAGTCCCGCATTAAAATCTCACTTACCACCTGCTGCAAACAATCATTTAAGCAAGGCTACAAAATCATGCCTTCAGCTCAGCATTTCTTTAAGTTTGGGACTGGGAGCCAAAACAGGCTACAGGGCTGTTTTTGGGGGCAGGACTGTATCTGTTTTCCTGAGTCCTGGAGTCCTGGGGCAGGTCTAAATGTACTGAGTTAATGTCTTGTGCTGAAAAGCTATTAAGAACAGTCAAACTTGAGTCCTGCCCCACCTGATGGTTTGCGGGTCCATCTGCCCGGTGACCTCCAGGCCGTAGAAGCGCTGCATGTCGCTGATGGCGCTGGACAGGATCTGGGCTGAGCGCATGGTGGACATCTGCCTGCTGGCCTGGGGCAGGTAGCCGTACATCCTCAGCCACGACTGGAAACACAAAATGTTTGTGAAGTAAGCTGTTTGTGGAGTGTGATGCTGAATAGAGCTCAGAGAATTAGTTGATACATCAGACAACAGAAACTGGTTTTAGTCACATATCAACTAAAAATTGGGTTTTTTTTTTTGCTGCTGCTTAGACTAAAGAAACAGTTTGATGACATCACTTCCGACTCTGATCACTCCCTATCATTTTAATTATTTTTGATACTTTATATAATAAATGATTTATCGATTTAAAAAAGAAGTCTGATGTAGGACAGATCGACGACACTGACTGCAAATAAAACAACAACACAGTCAAGACACAAACTGCAGCGCTGCTCCAGTGACAAGAAACAGGAAATTGAAACTGTGGACGCAGAAACAGCGACTCGATGGGAATGCCAGCATGTTTTGGGGGTTGATTCAGTCCATAAAGTCGCTCTCCAGTTCAAGGTCCAATTTCAGATCTGCCCCGAGCCGTTTAATCAGAGTTCACTGGGAGAGTTTTTCTAACAAAACAGGGAAATTTATAAGGCAATCGTTTGTCTTCATTACTGTTGGAAGATTAATTTCCTTGAAATGCTGAGACAGTGAATAAGCACAGTGTGAGGCCGACTGTATCTGACTGAACACAGGGGGTGTAGCTGTGTGAGTGTGTGTGTGTGTGTGTGTGTGTGTGTGTGTGTGTGTGTGTGTGTGTGTGTACCCCCCCCTCC
>OMLF01031896.1:0-26803 GCA_900302615.1 Holocentrus rufus
CCCCTCCTCCCTCCCTCGCCGGCGGCACAGCGGTCTCAGCAGGAGCCACTCCATCCCGGGGAGAGGATCCTTCCGGCCAGCGGGGGCTCTGGAGGGGGGCGGAGAGCCGCGGAGAGAGACACGACACGGGCCACTTTAGGCTTTGCATCACATGATCCGTGTGAAAGGAGCTGGCTGATGAGGAGCTGACACTGATCATCCATCCAGCCTGTCCATTATGTCAGACAGTGTGAAGTGACAGGAGGACGACGTCTTCAAAATCTAGCAGATGAACCCCTTTTTGTTTGCGACAAATGTAGCAGAAATAGCCGCAGGAGTCCCAGATAGGATATTGCTAAGTTGCTCTGAAATAGATCTGCTCAGTTTATTTCTGTTCCAAATGCTTTTAGAGAGTTGGCTCATGTGAATTCGCACCAAATCTACGCCAATAAATTCTCCAATAGCAATATACTGTATAACATATATATATATTTGCTGCAAAAGATGCCTTTGAGGTAGATTTTATTGTGGAGGACCAGGACCAAGAACCACCGGTGTAACTGAAAATCATCACACAACAGACAACAGAATGCAGATTAATAATATTCATTTTATGTCATTTTCAAAACTTGCACCGAAGTAAACTGAAAGCGCGGGAGCAGCGGGAGGTTGTTCCATTTGGTGTCGAACATGTGCGCTTGTTCAGAAATGTAAGCACTCGTGAGTAAGAGATGATAATGATTAGATAATAGGAAATCTATTAGTCCTTCAGTTTTTGCACGCCTAATAATTAGATTAATTGAATGACACTAATTTAGAGAAAATGAGGGACCCAGTGGTGTTAATTCAACCTGTGTTTCCAGATGCTCATTTCTAAACAGCTAAGTGAACTACCTAATCATTGCACACCATCTGGGAATTCCCCTCCAAGGCAGCAATAGGAGATGGTGCCATAATATGTTTTAAAGCCAGCAACTGATGGTAGCCTGCAACTAACCATATTGAAGCCGCCATTTAGCCTCTCCAACTTACAAATAGGGGGTAAAAGTGCGCACCTTGATTATTAACTCCCTGTTCATTTAGGGCACCTAATGCTAATTTCTGCCTTTTATGTGAAGGTAAATAAGGTCATTATGGCTGTGTTAATGATTAGCATATCTCACAGGTGTAATTCTCTGGGAGTATTGCTCTGAGACTCCTTTCCTTCAGTAAAATCACTCAGTGCCATGCCAACAAAGATGGGAGACGGACTAATTTATCCCCAAATTTGCACCGTGTATAAAAAATCATGCAAATGAACTGGGTTCTCAACTGGAAGACACAGCATTTGGGTGACATTAATCAAAGAAAAATATGCAGACAAAGGTGACAGTAATCCCAATACTCTGCATAAATGGCACAGCTGTGATTTCGCTCACCGTTTCCTTGTACAGTATGCGTGGACTGCAGCAAAAATGGAAATTCTATACATTAAAAACCTGTCTTCTTCTCTCATGAGTGTTTGGGTTTCTAACACCTTTTATTTTAGCTCGCAGTGATCAAGTGGCTATGGGATTTAATAGGAAAAAAAAAAATGTTACTGTTTTCACACTTGCTGGGTAGCTGGGGCCTCCAATTACGGTGACGCAATTACAAGAATCTGTTGGTTTTCCTATTATCACAGAGAGTTTGCAATTGTCTCAACTTGCCATGAGAAGAAGGAAGAATCTGAACTTGTGCAGCTGAGGTAGGTTACAAGATGATTGATAAAGTTGAAATTCAGACAAATTGATGGTAAATGAAGGAGACATCTGCTATGATAAATTGTGGAGGTACATATATGTTTTTCAATCTGGTTAATGATGATTGATATAGACGTGTGATAATCCTAATTATCTCCCAGTGCCTTTTGCTCTATCCACATGTGCATCTTCATTAGCTCAGTCAGCGTACAGATAAGACGCCCATATACAATTCCGTGGAGTGTGAAATTTTCCCAACCGTCCTCTATTCATCGGCTCCATGTATGGGTGTTGTGAGAACATCGCCGTGCCGCAGCCCGAGCTCACCCAAGCTCTTGGCTGAGTTGTAGTGCAACCCAGCCTAATCCCCCAACAGAGCCGTCAAGCCAGCCTGCAAACAGAGCTCACTGTGGGCTCTCTGCGTGGTGGGAGCAAACCAACATCATAACAAAGGATGTTTATAGAAAAAAAAAGATGCTGGCGCAGCCGACCAGAAAGGGCTTAGCAGTGATCAGACCCCGCTCCCACCTTTATCCTTCACCGTTCACATTGAAATGCAAATATCAAGGCAGGGTTTCCACCCGCGTGCCACTCACAAATTGAAAAGCAGTTTTTATCTATGCAAATGCAAGCATGGTAATTGAAGTTAATCAATCAATGCTAGCTTTCACTAAAACCTTGAACATGATTGAATAAAGTAATTATCATTCAGGAGAAAATGATGAAGTTGTAGACAGCATGAACCTTATTAAAGGAGGATTTTGAGTCACAATGGCTTAATTTAGCCAGCAGCCCCCTCTCTGTCTCTCTCCTCTTCCTTTTCTCCCCTCTGTCTCTGCATCTCTCTCCCTCCCTCCCTCTCTCTCCCTCTCTCTCTCTCTCTCTCTCGCCCCTGATTCTATCCCCCTTTTCTTGCTCTCTGGCTCAATCTTCTGTGAAGCAGAACAGCTCACAGATTTTTTTTTTTAAGGCAGTGTAAAATATGCCCAAGTCAAACTACTTCTGGTACGTGGCATCGGCCCGCTGCTGATAAGTAATATTTACTGCATATTTAAAACTAAATTTGCCGATTCTTATTCACGTCACCTGGGGAAACAGCAGATTACCAGATTTCATTGAAACTTATTCTGCAAAAACCGAGCCACCAGGCTGCTTTTGCCTCAGCTGACATGTTGCAAAAAATTCAGTGAATGAACAATGAGGGAAAAAAAAAAAATAATACCAATTAAGAGCCATCTGCGGCAGTGGAGATGTCCATGTTAAATGTACATCTTGAAGGAAAGTAACATCCCCTTAAAGCGGATCCGCACTGACCGAACCCTCTCTGATTCACACTTGATGTATCTGTTCTTTGAGGGTAAAATGACACTTGTACAAGATTGTTGAGGTTGGGGATAAAAAAGAGATGTCGGTGTCAACCATTTTCGAATGAAGGCTTATCCCCCAGCTTCCACCTGTCAGCCAAGGCAGTGGTAATTGAGACTTCCAGTGTCCTGTGGCTGGCTACCTTACTAAGGCTCTCCTGGCTGCTCTCCTCATGGCAGGGCTAGTTAAAGGCCTCTTCGGTTTGTCACAGAGTTTAATATGCACCCTACATAATTATGCAGGATTCACAGTGCTATCAAACTGCAATTCAAATTAGTTCAGGATTAAAGGCACAGAACAGTACTGGTTCCTTAATTGCATTGTACTGTGCTGATCACATTCAAATACCCATTACTCATTCCCTCTGTGGAGCAATAAGTCAGAGGGATTAATACTGAGGCAGGTGACAGGGCCAAGCCATTAAAAGGCAGTTATGCAGAAAGCATGGCTGGTTTTATTCACGTTAATGAAATCAGCGAAATGAAACTGTAATAGATTTATCAAAGCTCAGATGGATTTGCAGTAAATCAGTTTGATTCAGGCAATCAAACTGGACAATGGAGATAGTTTTCAGCTACAGCAGTGGATATCAGGCAGCAGCATGTGAGAAGTGCTGATATTCTTCTTGTGAGGATTTGGAGAACACCCGGTGCCTAGGCCCTATTCCCAGAGCTGGGCCTGCTCATTTTTGTCAGCTAAATGGTGCCAGTGACTGATAAAACATACAGCCTTCCAGTTAAACACCATATTCGTCTACCCCCTTCTCTCATCCCACTCCCTCTCTCTCCCTCTCTCTCTCTCTCTCTCTCTCTCTCCTTTCAATTTATGGACCGTGTGTTGCTGATTCTGGCTTGTTATACAGTGCGCAAGCCCATGAATTAGAACCTAAATTCACTTGCATCAAACGGATTAGTGTTGAAATCCAATCCATCCGTTCTGAGCTCGTCTCATGACACATTCTCTCGACTAGCTGTCCAACAGAGGGTGCTAGCTGGACAAAACATACATTAAAAAAAGGAAAAAAAATATTTTTTCCAGTTTCCTCAAATCAAATAGTGTATACATATTAACAGTGTCCTGTTCAATCACGTTAGCAAACACTAAAATAAATCGTTTTGCAATTGGCAATTGGCCCTTGTGAGGTGCACCATTTGACCAATCAATAACTGACATTTTGCATCCAACTCAATACACAGTCAAGTAGTCACAGTGAGCGAATTCTGCATGAGACCAACTATGCCAAATTTCATTTTCCTCCAAGTCCAGCCTTACATATTTTTACAATGAAGAAATGGTTAAATGACCTGAGCTCAAACGACATTATTTTTCAATGTGTTCTTAATGAGTCGTCCACTGTACAGTATAAATTCCAATTACATCCAATTAACCCCAATCAGAAGCACCTCATCTCCAGCTTTTTTTTTATTTAATGGTTCGCTGCAGCTTCAACCATTGATTAGGCTGAATGAGCAGCACTACTAAATGACCACCTTGAAGGAGACGGGAGCTGTTAGCCTTAATAGAGACAGCATGGCCATTACACCTCTGTGTGCACAGTCCCCTTCTTTAACAGGCTAGATCAACTTTTATATTGGGGTCTGACGGGCCCCTATCCAGGTTAATTTTGACTTTAGCCCATTTGCTTCGAGGGAAAATGTTAAGTAGAAACCTCCCATCCATGAACGCTGGCCCATTATTTTCTAATTACAATGCATTTAGATCCTCCAGCAGGCATGCATGATTATACACAACACTATTTGAATGTGTACACAATGGAGATGCTCCTAAAGCAAGCAGTTACGAAGCCAAATGGCACGGTGTGAGCAGCCTCAGTATTCCTCGTGTCTTTGTCTCCTCGTTACACTCAGCAAAATATTTACCAAAGGAAAAAAAAAGACGAGAAAGTGACGGCAGATGTGCACGAGGAAAATAAAATAGCAAAAATAGTACAGTAGTAGAGACGCTGGTCAATATTTATTCCAAAGACTATTTTAGGCTGAAAGTGATCACAGCAGCTTACTTTACATTTCACTGCTTTTGTCAGGATCAAGACAAGACTCTACTCAACTGCAAGAGAGAGACAATGAAGATTAGAAATAAAAGCGTAAATCCATTCAACATCAAGTATCCTCGAGTGTTAAAGCTGGCAGCAGACGCTCGGATAAGCCCTCCCACATACTTAGTCTTGAGAATTTCAGTGTTTGTGTTCTTTTGAGGAGTTTGCATTGCATAATACCCACGTGGCCGGCCACAACAATCTGTAGATTAAGCCCAACAAAAATATGCATTAGAACTCCCTGCCTTTACGACTAACAGTTTCACAAGTGCATTTGAAAAAACAATTCCCCGATAATTTGAGCTTTATAATAACAAAACAACAGCAATCGCTTCTTGATGAAAGCAACCATAGTCAACATTAGAAGTGGATTAACCAGGAAAAGAGAGCGGGAGATGTACAATAGGTCTTTGAGGCAGCCTTCATATACAACTGTCACAGCAGAGCCAAACATATGAAATCTTCACTTTAACAATGCGCGTAAGAAAATAATTGCTTTATTTATAGATAGTGTGAAATTAAGCACAGTTAAAAGCCTGGGACAGTATGGTTTAATCAACCCCCTTGATTCATGCTCTCAATTCACATTGCATCTGAAAGCAAGGCACATTAAATACATTCCCTTATTACTCTATAAATGCAAGTGGCCAAGCAGACAAAACACAAGTAATAAATTAATAGTAATAAAAACACCAACTGCGCAGACAGATACAGAAATTAAAAGCCAGCATCAAATACAACAAGCCATTGAGCTTAATAAAACACCAGACAATAACATTTCTTGGAGCCAATCACATGTACCTACTTTAGAATATTTAAACACATTTACTGTTGATTTGTATCTCATTTGACGCCGACGAAATTAATCTAATAAATATCTAGCATTTACAGTCCTTTTGGGAGGGATAATGTACAGATTCCGATGGCAGTGAGTGAAAAATGCAATCATTTTACAATTATGCCTTGCACTGAGTACAGAAGTCACACTGCATTTCAGAATGTAAACCGCAGAACTTTGCTGAAAATACACTCAAAGTTACAATATCCAGCACAAAACATCTTCATGTTTTCAGCATCTAAATTGTATAAAATGGCACAGTAGTACGGTACAAAGCAGAAATATTTCTGAAACAAACCACAAACAGTGCAAATAATGTGTTGAGCATAGCTTACTCAAAGCAGTAGCCAACATTATCACATCTACACCTTTCAGCTGTGAGATTTCCTGACTGGATTTGCATAAAAGATAGACTTACGATAAAACGAACAACAAGCAATATATAAATATCACAAACAAATAAATAGTTCCTCTTAAACAACATTTTCATAAAATAAGTGTAACTGACATTTCAGCTAATGTAGTGGGAAAAAGTAAAAGTCAAGTATAATGGAAGAATGTCTTTGAAGTAGGAGGCATGTATACCACATGCAGAATACATGCACAGACAGTGTTATCTGCATGTATTTTGGCAGAGCTGCCAGTTGAGCTGCCATCGCCGTTAGATAAGTGACTTTGGTATGACTGCAAAACATTTGATATATGCCTTATGTGCGAAGTGGATACAGATCCCTCAATCTGAGCTACTTAGACAAAAAACATATTAGAATCAAGTTCTAATATGTAAGTCACTCTAGTCTCTTTTCCAGTGTTAAATGTAATTTTTGGGGGCAAGTCCAAACAGATTTGCCCCAGCTTACCCAGGTCCAGTCTGTGGCTCATACCCCTCCACCACTGCGGTCCACAGACACCGGCTCCCTCTGGTCCAGACTCTCTTCAGCGGTCTTCATTAGCATGGCCAGACGGTTGTCAGACACCTGGCCTTTCCCCACCGCACTCATCAGCTGAGGACACAGATACGTCCACGTATGTATACACACATGTTCAGAGGCACTGGACACGCATACGAACATATACATATAAGCGTACATACACATACACATCACACACATCAGTTCGGATGAACATTTAGGCCTCACAAAGTTATAGAGTTCATCCACATGAATGGATGTTTGAAAGGACAGAAAAGAAGGGGCACAGCTTTAACTAAAAAGCCTACCTATATAAATATGGCTACTGCAGTCCCATGTTTCCTGGTCCAGGGTTATTCTAACCCTGGACCCTATCTTATTGTCTTAAATCCACTTCACCCTGAACCTGACAGAAGCTCCTGCAGTTCTTTAGTACATTTTTATCTCCGTCAGAAGATTATGTGTTTGGTCTCGTGTGTCTGTTTGTGTGTCTGTCCATGGCTAATCTCACAAACTACTGGGCCAATCAGCCTAGAATTTTTTGAGAGTTATGACTGTATAAGGAAGAACCTCCTGTGATTGTAGTGATTCAAAAACTTTGAAAACCCTTTCTCTCTCCATATACTACTGGACCTACCAGCCTAATATTTAATTTTTTTAAAAATCCGATTGTGGCCATGTTCGCTCTGAAAAAATCCAGGATGTGTGTTGCATTTTCAGGGTGAGTATAAAACACACTGCTAACGAAGAAAGTCAACAAAACACAGATCAGGCACAAACAACACTGTATAAAATGTCAGAGGCTGATGGAATCTGTCAACAAATGAGGGTGTTTCATATGTCAGCGGACTTTGCCTAATCTTCTCAGGTCTTGGGACGAGGGACGAGATCAAAGTCATCATGGAAAACCCCTCTCACCCTCTCTACAACCAGTTGTGGCATGTGTGCAAAGTGCATGTGCACAAATCTGTGTTTAAACTGTGCATATGTTTTAAGCACAAATCCGGGATTCATCAATATTTTCTTACCTGAATTTGTTGTTGGAAAACAAATTTAGAAATGCCTTAGACCGTGCATACACACAAATCATAAATGTCCCAAGTCTTAACAATAGTAGTAGTAAATATAGTCAATACTTATTCATTGTAAACAGTATATTAGAACCACAGTTATTGAAAAAATGATTGGACCTAAATATACAACACACATTGTTAAATTGCAAATAATATACAATTTATTTCGTAAAAATAAAATTGATAGCTAAGATATTGTAAACTATAAATAATCATCATAAATGTAATTAAATTATTAATGTATTAAAATTGTCCTGTTCCCACTTTTAGATGTCAATAGCTTATATATTGAAATTCTGCATTGGAATGCAGAATTTAACACCGATTACTTTCCCCCATCAGATTTCACTGTGATATATGCAGCTGGTTAACCAGATGCCTGTTCAGTGTTTCTTACAGCCTGACAGTTCAGTGGTGGCACAGGGAGGGGCAGTCTGCTTTTGGTACATCACGGCCTGTTGCAGACAGATACGAAACATGATGCACACCTGGTGCAGCAGTAGAGATTTATTTATATCAATTCCACAGATCTACACATTTACTAACTTTTTATTTTGTTGCAGACATCCTGCATGGTAGTGGTGCAACATGCATTCTGGCTGTACACAGGATTCACATTTGGGCACCAAATGGTTGTACCAATGACATGTTTATCAGCCAAATCTGCCTTTTTGGGTTCTACATCTGAAACTATTTCACTAGCAGTAAAGTTTTTCTACATTTTTACCAGCATGGCCCTCTTTGCAATTAGTAACAGCTCGCTCTACTACTGCACCGCTCCAACAGATCTTTCCCTATACAGAGAAATTGGGGGTAATATGCTAATTACCCATATCGGGCACGCGCCTGTCAATTTAGAATGGTCCTAACTCACTAACATTAGCACAGAGGTATGAACAAAATAGGCCAGAGCGCTTGTCTCATGAATCCCATGTAGGATTTTTGTATTTTCCTCTTACTGGTTGGTACAAGAGCATATATAAGAGAAAAATAAGAAAACTTTCATGTATGAGGCCCATTTGTGTCCCCGCACATGCTTGGTGAAGATCTGCACTCTACTGAGTGCACTCTTCTAGTTCCAATTATAAAGCATCAGCATGATACTTTTATAACACTGAATCAAAGGACATACAGTATACAAGGTTCACCATCGAAACCTGAAGTTTAAAATCAAAGAGTCTCCTAATTAGTTAGATTTCAACAGAATGTGTCATCAAAATGTCAGAAGCCTGCACAATTTTAACACATCGCACCAAGGCTTCAGACATCTCATACACGTAGAATCTACTTATTACAATGACAGCTTATTGCTGATGAAGCACTGTATAGTGCAAGTATATAACACAGGGCTCCTTCTCATAATAATTCACCTCTCAAAGAGAGATTAAAAAGCCTAATAGCATTACAAAAAGAAGTGTGACCACTTGGACAGTGACCAGAGTGCATTTTTTGAGAAAATGTCCATCGCAGGTTTCGTAGTGGCTTGAGATTCCCATGACCTCCTCCTTCAATAGCAGAGGCCTTATCTCTGGAGGGTCAATTACCATTCGCTTTTGCTTGATCTTGTTTGTTTAACTTGACACAGTGAAGAAAGGCCTGACATTGACCAGAATCTGCTGCATTAATGTGTTTCATGTTCTGCATTCATCATTGTCACAGAGCAGGAGAAGGCTGCCAGTATCAAGGGGGAAGATGGTGTGTTTGTGTGAGGTAGAGAGAGGGGGAGAGAGAGAGAGAGAGAGAGAGAGACAGAGAGAGAGAGAGAGAGATAGGGTTGAGAAAGGGAAGCAAGTCACACAGACACACACACACACACACCTACTATACCTGTAAGAATTCATCCAGCTCCACTTGTCCATTCTTATTCAGGTCAACTTCATTCAGGATGTCATGGAGTGTGTTTTCATCAATCTGGACACTGATGCTCTGACAGAAATCAAGCAAAAGGTCATTAAAGATGAGATTCTGTAATAAATAGTCATCTTATTCCTGTGGATTGTGGAGTCAGATTACACAATACCAGCCAGCAGTATTACAATGGATAAACGTGCTCTCCATAGACCTCAATTGAAAATTACGACCACGTATGATGAATGTTGGTTGGGTATGTGCTTGCTGGTCAGCGTACTAGCCTACTCCAACAGCTTACATTGAAAATCCTTTTTGACCAACCTGACTGATATGCAAAGGGTAAAACAATTAATTACCTTGTACTGTTGTATAAATTCACTGAAGCCTTCAGAATAAGGAGCATGCAAGTCCATTTTGAACATTTCTGAACAGACAGACAATATTTTGCAGTTGCATAGTCATCAGATAATTACAGAAACAATACAACTCTACTGCTTTTAAATACAAGTGTAAAAGCAGAGAAACCATTGTCTTTATATATATTGAGACTTGAAAAAAATTATATTGTTTGTTTTGTGAAGGCTTCAACTGACACAACTAATTCCATAGTCACAAACCTTCAGAGATGAACAATGAATACTTAAAATAGGGGTGAGATGAGAAACTGCTGGGGCATCTACCACTCGACACATCTTTTCAAGCCCAAAAAATCATTGAGAGCAGCTCAAACGCGGAAAATATAAGCATCTCATATCAAAAGTGATGAAAAATTCTTATGAATATGTAACTTCAGTATTTGCTGGTGAGGAAATGTGTTTAATTTAGATATTGCGTTGACAGAAACTCCCACACAAACCCCACAGCAAACCCACAGCTCAATTAGTAGTGCAAGAAGGTTCTCTTAGAGAGACCTGTCACTAGCTGAATCTCTGTTTACAGGTAATCCATATACTTCCAATCAAATTGATGTGAACAGGCCTGAACTAATGACAGGACCAAATTATATAGTCCTATTTGTTATACCCCAGTGGCTTGGCATGCCTACTCATTGAGTGTTTCCACTACAAGTCTTTCAAACACTCATTACATCACTCACTATTACTACAATATAATATAATATAGGGCTCTAACACATAATTATGACTTACAGTCTAATTTCCATGAACATTTTCTGTCTGTTTTTTTAATTTTCTTTTTCATCAAACAGCTGAGCTCTTACTTGGGCACAGCAAATTTATTTGTTCCGGCAAAGATTGATCTTCATCGCTCAGTGGGACAAGAAAGCATTATGAACATTTCCAGAACATTTTGGATACATAATGCGTCATGCCCACGTTTCTCCAAAGTTTGACCACAGGAGCTGTAACCGCCCTTTACAATGGTGAGAATTAGGAATACAATCATGGGGAAAAACAACATAGATGTGCGGTGCCTGTGAACAGCTGGAGCGGTGGTAGTGAGCTAGCATCTGACTGCGAGTCTGAGTGTCATGGTTACTGAGCTAAAAGAGGATCATCAGCACAGGGCTTCTATTAAAGGAGAGAAATCTAAAACCTCTCCACATCTCATAAAGGCACACAAGAGAACAAACGCCCACTGGTAATAATCACATACGGGCGGGCGCGCACACACACACACACACACACGTTTTACCTCTAATACTCTTTGAACATCCACAGTTGTGATGAAGCCCTTGTTTTCCTTATCAAATTTATGGAACCTTTTCTTGTACCTGTCAGCAGAGGAACAAAAAACACCTGTAAGTAGCTCTCATAGACAAGAGAGGATAGGACACACTATCACACACTGCTAACTTCAGCTTCACATAAAGTTACACACACTTATGCATATAGCTGTGTGATAGGTCTGCAGATATCAATAACCTTAGAAGAGTAATGTGCAGGTACCTAAAGGACAAAGGCTGTACATTAGACATGCTGTACATAAATGAAGCTACAGGAGTCCATGCTGAATGTGAACAGTGATACGACAGGCTTCAGAATCAAAATCAGTGTGTAATAGAGTTGGGTACCGAAATCAGTAATTTTGAGGTTACCGACCAAATTACATCGGTACTACCGAGTACCGATTCACGTTTGATCAATCTGTACCAAATTTCAGTGCCTTGCGAGTAGATTGTATTGTGATTCAAGTGCAGTATAGCCTACATGATGAGAGAGAGAGAGAGAGAGAGAGAGAGACTATTACGTCATCTCTGCCTTCACGTGCAACACTGTCAAAACAATGGCGAGCTGAAAGCGGTCCAAAGTGTGGTTACACTTCTTCAAACTCAAGGCAGACAACCTTTGCAATATTTTGGGAGGGGAGAGGGAGGGAGCAAGTGATCTGATTTTGTGTAGTGTTACAACAAAATGTTCTAAATAAATAACAGTGTTGAAACAGAGACGTTTGGACTTATTTTTTACAACTTAAATTATATTTGGTATTATGGAGGGGAATAAAAGTACAGAAAAAGGTACCATTTACTACCATTACCAAATTACAGTTACTTTTACAGTTACTTACTAATTACAATTACTGGTTCTAATGTTAAGATAAAAATGAGCATTTGAGGCACATAAGAAGAATTACTTTAAGATTAAAAAACAAAAACAAAAGCAAAAAAACGCTGCCTGCTCAGTCAGATTTCTGCCCTTCTGCCTTCCTCTGAGGTTGGGAAGTCACGGAAGTCAAAATTCAAGACCTTTTCAAGACCAATCTCTGAAAATGACCATTTTTAAGACCTTTTCAAGTCTTGAATTTGATTTTCAAGACTTTTTAAGACCTGTAGGAACCCTGTACCATATACAATCCTGGAGTCAAGACACAAATTGCTAGAAATAGCATAAAAAGCTTAAAAAAAGCACAGTAATCAGAAATGATCAGATCAAGTTTGCACAATCCAATATGATTCACAAAATATCCTACATGCCTTACCTGTCCACCTCAGGGGGGGAGAGGGTGATCTCAGATGTGTCAGTCAGCTGTTCAGCGCGGGCCTTGTAACCCATCTCATAGTAGAGGAACTGCTTGGCTGCTGCAAACTCCTCCTGTCATTATATATATTACAGCATTTATTTGTAATAGAATGGAGAAATACCTTTTCAGAATGCCTTATAGCACCATTAGTGCATTTTTGCATCAGTGGGTGTCATGGGAACTGAACCCTTAATCTTACAGAGCATGTGTAGGATACTGAAGGTTGTCATTAAGCTCTCACTAGAAACAGACAATATTAGATTGGTCATGTAATCATATTTGAAAGTCCCACAACAATGAGTAGTCGGGTTCTCAGAAAGGTGCTGCAAGGAATGTAAGGACAGCAATCTGATCCACGTCTGGGCTGCACTTCAGACGTCTTATTGTGGAGAGAATGACAGGAAGGGCGAGGCTTCTTTTAAACACAGCAGAATCAAACTGTATCAAAAGCAGTGGTAGGTAGGGTGCTATTAATAGACCAATACAAACAAAACTCCAGACAGAAATAGAGGGATCAAAACAATACCTATTTAGTGCTCACGCAGGCAGTGTGAATGGCTTTTGTGTGGTGCTTATTATTGCAATCTCACTGTGGCAACAGTACAGAGCAAATCTCAGTAATTAACCTATGGTAATGACAAAAGCCAATTTATGGCTCTTAAAGATCAAACGTATCTAGGTTAATGTGAGGTCAATCTAATGCATGTTTGGGAATACTAGTGCTGGAATTGCAGTTACTGGTTGAGAAAGCTGTGTTGGGAATGCTGCTAATTGGAATAATGTTGTCATAAAAATATTTCCTGAATATAAAGTAATGCACATGTCAATGTCAGGTTAAACTTCCTTTGACAGTGAGCACAGCAGTCATGTTGGACTTTGCAGTAACATTTATGCACCAAACCACTGATCACTCACCCCTGATCATGACTGAAAAAAAAAACAGAAGATGGAAGATTGACAAAAAATAATGAATTTTTGGTGTGATCGTTTTTAGGAAGAATAAGGCTGTTAGCTTTTAAATATGACCATGTCTTGCTCTGTGAGGTTTACCTTCCTCTTCAGCTCACTCCATTGCAGTTCCCTCGCCATTAGCTCCACGATTCGGGGAAGAGCCTCCTCCGCCGCCTGAACATTCAGGAAGCCCAGCCGTGTCCGTCTGGCGACCACATCAATGGCTGTGCATGCATACTCCTTTATAGCATACTGAACCTAGAAGCAACTGCGGTTAGAGAGACTATATATCTTCTTTGAACTCCAAAGATCGATCACATGTTCAGGATATGACATGATTGGCAGTATTGATAAGTCGTCTGCCAACCTCGCTCTCGATGTAAGGAAATTCCGATACGAGGCGTTTGCCAACAATAGGCCACCTCTTCCCGGTCACGTGGGCGATCTTGGCCACTTCGAAGGCCCTGCCTCCGTAGGTCGAGGCCAGATGTTGGGCCACCTGGATACAGTGACAGACACAACAGGCATTAGTTATTCAGCCAGACTCCAAACAGAGCCCACTGACAGATCATGGCTCCTTGGGAGTTACGCTGCATTTAAATAGCACCTTTTGATATTAGATCAATACAACGGATTAACAGTCAAGTCACTCATAGGGAGATGCTGAGGGGAGACAGCATGCTTTGACTGTGATACATTATGTGCCAGAACTAAACAAAGAAGTTATTTCAATTCCAATGGTTTTGTTACTTTTTTCACAAAAGGTCAAGCGCTGTCAAAAATATCAGCATATTGACCTTTTTAAACATTCCAGAAACATTGGGATCATAGATTATGCTTTCTTCTCCTCTTTCTTGCTAACAAAGGGTTAAAACTCATTCACACCAAAGTCACAGGGGGCTGCAACTCTCTGTGCTTGTCATTTGCAGGTCATTGTACAGTTCATTTGAAGTCTAACATGGCATGGACTGTCCTGGTGATATGTGTGTATTGTCAGGAGGACAGAGAGAGAGCGCAGGATGACAGCAGGCTCTGTTAGCACTTGGCTGAATCCACTCAGCTCTCACACACTGGTGGCTAATTCACTCACCGGCCAACATGAACACTTGTCTCATCATCATCATGTTTGCTGTCCAGCTCTGAAGCTCGCTAAAGATTTAGATGAATGTTATTGAATCTTATAATCTTGTTTCATCTGTGCACATATCTGCACATTTTAATGGATACACACATGACCT
The DNA here is from genome assembly GCA_900302615.1 of Holocentrus rufus. Taxonomy (NCBI): domain Eukaryota; kingdom Metazoa; phylum Chordata; class Actinopteri; order Holocentriformes; family Holocentridae; genus Holocentrus; species Holocentrus rufus. Next base: position 14,963 of record OMLF01031896.1, read on the forward strand.
CATGCTGTCTTCGAGCCTTACCGCCTGTAATGGTCAGACTTTGGATTTCTGTGCATCTTGACTGCAAACCTGCTGTTCCCACTACATGCACCTGTCCATTCTTGTTTTTTTAAAGGTGCACAATGCAAAAGTACTGATAGGAGACTGAAGTAGTGAGGACTATTTAGACTCAACTGGAATAAATAAAAAAAAATAAAAGGAATAAGCAAGTAATTTATCAGTGAGTCAGGCCGAAAATAAAAACGATTAAATAAAAACCATTAAATTTAGCATTTTGTCCATATTTATAAGTGTAATCAGTCCTCACTTGAATTGAATCTTGGCGATTTTGCATAGTGCACCTTTAACTTTTCCTCTGCTATAAAGTTTCCTGAAGCTTTTAAGGCAACAGCCCTTCTTTTATCTACTGCAGAATTGATGTACATTTACATGCCTTACTATCCTTGACTTGATTGCCCCTTATAAGGCTAACAAGACAAATACAAAAGCACTGGCTCAATGAGAACACTCTGGCCTTCAGGAGAGTGTTGGAGAGTTGAACAAAAATGGAGGGCAAACAGGCTACGGGTCTGTTTAGACTTTCTAATAGACCTCATGAGAAAATATCCGAGGGCAGTTAGAGATGCTGGAGCCGTCGCTGATCTTAGTGCCAAGAGTAGGATTTTTCCCACATACGGAAGATTCCAAAGTGGACGCTGAGTCAATTTCTTTGCCAACTTGATAAAAATGTGCATCAAGCACTGTAACACTCCTTCACTGCTGCATGTATTCTAAAAACATTCAGTGGTAATGTCAATCCAGAAGCACCCTGCAGTGTTATATTACTAGTTCAACTGCAGGGACAGAGACAAACTTCAAACTTGTCTGCATTGTTGCCATCTTGGTGACTATTTAACTGCTCAGACTCCTCTGGCAACAGTATTTCTCGGAGCAACTAGCAACAAATCTTGTTTTCTGATTGTGGACGACAACGTTTGTGTGTTGACTCCCAAAGCATTTGGCTTCAAATTTAGACTGTTTTATACTGATTTGCACCCCTGGCCTTTCTAATTCAAAGCAATCTGATGACCACAGTGGTTTCCAAACACAGCACAGCCTCACAGCCTTCCTCCACTAGAAGCAAAGACCTGAAACAAATATAGTGATATGCAAAGTAGTGCAAGATGTCATCTGGCAACTTCTAACAATTTTTAAAGCAGCCAATAGCTATTTTACTTGGAAGTGTTGGCAACGCTGCCTGTCTGTGTTACACTTTGCAGCTTTACTCAATTTCAATGCAGTGCACCACAACAAGCAAATTGAGTGGAAAAGATGGAAAATATTTGAAGCTACCAATTTATACCTACACATCAAAGTGTATTTTAATAACATGGCTTATTCAAATATTTTTAACCCTGTGAGCCAGTTGTACCTCCTGAGGTGATGAACCCGTTTAATATTTGTTAGGATGAATCAGCATTAGTTTCAGCTTCACGGCTGTGACACAAGCGCGCAATCTTAGGTCCCACCATATTTTTTATTTATATACTCAGTCTTTGCCATATCACGCGTCTCCTTCCATTGCTATGAGGAATACACAATATATGGAGTTTGAGTGACTCAAACGGATGTACCATTCTGTTCAGCAACCTGAAGCCAGCTGCCAGAATTTGGGTTTAATTTTTTTTTTTATGCTGAAATAAGCTTTGATGTACAGGTAAAGAGAGTGGTGCAGTCTCACTTCCTTCCTTCCAGCTGAGGTTAAGTATTTTATAGAATTTAATACTACTGTAACTCTATTCTGGCATCAATCAAAAGTCTTTCACTCCATCAGGTTGTGCAAAATGTGGCGGCTTACGGTTCTAAATGGTAAATGGACTGCATACATATATAGCGCTTTTCTAGTCTACTGACCACTCACAGTGCTTTACAACATATGCCTCACATTCACCCATTCACACAGTTATGACAGAGGCTGCCTTGAGAGGCACCAACCTGCTCATCAGGAGCAGTTTGGGGTTCAGTGTCTTGCTCAGGGACACTTTGACACTCTCTGGAGGACCCGGGAATCGAACCAGGAACCTTTTGATTACTAGACAACCCGCTCTACCTCCTGACAGCGGGCCTCCTCCTCCTCTAAATGATCCAATGAGGCAAAATCACATTACTCCAATTCTGGCAATAGAGACAATAGAGACATGTTAATCCCCTATGAGCCAATGTGCTGCCTCAGATCCTCCTACAGGACCCTTTTGGCTGTTCCAAAGTCTAGACTTAGGACTAAATGTGACCAAGCCTCTGCCATCAGGGTCTCTTGGCTTTGAAACAGCCTGCCTGAGGAACTCTAGCAGAATCAGTATCACTTTCTAAATCACTTCTAATGCTGATTTTTAGACTTTTAGGCTTTGTCTCTGCCCCATTATACGATTATATATTTTTTTGTAAGCTATGCCTTAAAAAGTGCTATAGTTCATTTATTATGTATATTTATTATTATGTATTTTAATTTTTATTGCCATTATACTGTCATTGGAATGTCTTTGTTCTGTTATCACAATTATCTTTTATATTTCTTCCAGGTTTATGTGTTGGACAAAACCAGCGTAAAAACAAATATAACCAACTCAGGTCTGTTTACATATCAAGTAAACCAAAAAAAACAAAAAAACAAAAAAAACAGACACAAATTATACCACCTCCACCTCTAGGCCATAGTCCTGCACCAATCGGATGTACATGGTTGGCGTCCAGTCTTTAGCCCCTTCTAGCATCAGGCCCACTGTCCGACTGGGGCCTGCCGTCAGACCATGGGTCTTCACCGCAGCGTCCAGTGTGTGCTCAGCCATGGAGCGGTAGGTGGTCCATTTGCCCCCTGCAGCATTCAGAAAGTGATACATGCAGACACATAATCCTGGCTAGTATGAAAGTGCACGGTGAGTTTTTCAGTTTGGCTCTCATGCATGTACAGTGGCTGCATGTGTATCCACAGAGGTTTACATTCTTAACCTGGTTACTCATGTAACTTGCTTTTGGGTCAACACATGTAAAAATCATAACTCAGTCAGACTAAGTAAGTTTGTACTTTGATTATAAGAAAGCTGGGTAAGACGCCTGACTTACTCCAGCATTAAATGGATTGCTGGGACATGTATGCATCCTTCTCCTTTTGTTTTTTTCCAACTTGCACAGGGTTATTGGTAAATTCTGATGTCAACAAAAGACATTGCAAGCATTTACTGAGCACAATATGCTGAGGGAGCTTTGATATTCAGTGTGTGGAAGCTCCTTTCAGAAACTTGTGATTGTGTCCTGCACCTGTACCCAACTTGGATTGGATGTGCATACAATTATCCTCTCCTTTGGATAACAATTTATTTCCCATAAGTAGAGGTAACCTACTATTACTCTGTGAAAAAGGGAGCAGGTGCAGCAGTTGGTGGCTGAACCTTCCACACTTTCTTTCTTTTTGCTGTAAGGTCATTTTGCGGTGTACAGGTGGATAGAAATATTCAGTTTAATGGTTTGTTCATAGCAACAAAGCCATTCAGTCACAGGGTATGCAAAGTGCATGTGCTGTAAACATCTTAACCTGAATAAAACATTTACTCGAGTATGGCTGATAGCCTGGTTTCTCCATACAACCACCCAAATTATGTTTCTGAGCCTTCTTTTATTATAGATTCCATGGACCTTTCCAGGGTGTTAGGGTGTTGAATAAATTACACCAGAACATGCAGTAGAGGGGAAAACTTGTATTAGTCATCTGTGATGAATAAAGTATGCACTATAATCAAATTTAAGAACTGCTTTTTTCTTAATTGTAGTGCAGACCAAGTTCTGTCACTGTGGTAACACAGATGACAAAGTGATGACAAAGTAAAGGCACAGAATTATTATATTCATCCTTGAAGAATGGCTTTTAGATGTTTATTCTTTTTTACTATTGATAGAGAAATAATATAGGTCTGTTTCCATCATCATTATGGTACAGCTCCATCTTTTAGAGAAATGTACTGAAATTATTATTCAAACTGTGAATTTCAGGTGCCTTGAAGATTACACTGATTTTTTTTAGGATTAATAAAATGTAGGTGAATACTACACAAGTTCTGTTGCATCTGAAAAGAGGAATGGAATCAATTTGAACTGTTTTTGAATGTTAACACACACACACACACACACATGCATATGTGGTCACACGTACATGCATAGAAATGTTACAATGCACACCTTAATTGCACTTTTGAGTCACAATTTTGAGAGACAATTGAGAAATATCATGTCAAAGTTCTTTGTTCAAATTAGAAAAAACTTAATGAAATTCTGTATCCACTCTGGTGCAACTTTAATGCATCAAAACACGGGTTTACAAGGACAAATGACATCATTTCTAAATCTGGATTGTGTTCTATATACTGAGTAATATAAAAGAGCAGGCATGATACTCAATTTCAAATGTTTCACATTCTCACACATGGATAAACTGCTGCTGACTTCTATTTTGATCAGGAGCAAAACCGAGCACCAAGACCATCATTTTGTCCTTGTTTAAAGTGTTCCCTTATACTAGCCAATTTCATACACCTCACCATTTTTAGAGGATTCAAAAGAAAAATAGTTGAAAAAAGGTTGTTGACCCTGTATTACCATGGGCAGTAGGACTTACCAGCGATGGTAACCAGTCCACTGTCACTAATGTTGACAATGTGGTTCCTGCAGATAGACTGAGTGTCCTTGGAGTTAGGGTCTGTGACTAGAGGACGGATGCCACTCCAGGCTGCCAAGACATCTCCTCTTCTCACTGCACCAGACAAAGACAACAGGGATGTTGGCAAAGGCAAACAGAAATATGTGGGCACCTACTGTATGAAGACCCATGTCTTGTTGATACATGCAGCGCAGGCGTGCATGTGCGCACGCAGAGGAATTACTGCATTTCAACACACAACTCATCACGGGACACGTCTCTATCCCTCCACTCTATTTCACCACCACAGCAGGAAAATAAACGAGCTCCAGCTGCTGCTCCTCAACAATCCACTTTTCTTATATTGTAGTGACATATAAAGAATTAAATATTAATAGGCTGTTGTGTATCGATTGAAAAAATACCTGCCACTATAATGGGCTGGTTGATATTTCTGAATAAAACAATGACAAACTCGTTATCAAAGGGCATTTTTTAAACATTTATGACAGTTGAGTAGCTGTGGAGCAGAAGGCCTCATATGGGCAATAAAAAGCGTGCCGATGAAGACAATGACCATTTATAGCTGTACAAAATGAAAGTTATGCATGATAAACAATGTCTCTTGAGCTGTATTAACCTTGGAAGACCTGGCACAATGGATTCAACAGCCCAATTGATTATTTTGATGGCTGAAAATGTTGGACTGGTTCAACTAATCATCCCCCTGAACCCTTGCGTGTCAATACAGTATACAGTTCATACTGTATGAGGACAACATGACAGATCTGATAGAATTTTAATGAAAATTATTACAGGAAACAAAGGAGAGATGTTCTTGGAGTGTTCTCGGGATCTGAAGGCTAAAAGATTTCTAAGGCAGAAAATATTCGGTGAAAAAAATGTTTTCCATTCTCTTATTCTCTTAGAGTGAGCAGCACTGATGCCTCCTTTGTTAGGCTGACTCATGATTGGGGAATGGAACTGTTGTGTGGTGTGGAAAGATTTCACCACAAAGACAGAGAGAGAGAGAGAGTCCACTTTTTCAGGCTGCAGGAGCAGAACAAAGACAGCCCAGTCTTTAAACATACCAATCCAGCCAGCGGAGAGTGGAGTAGACTTGAGTTGAGTACAGTGGAGTCGGGATCTGCAGCTCGATGTGTGTGTGTTACTGGAGAGAGTGGTGTGACTGTGAGAAGCCATGGAGACCCCGCTCCCTTTAGGGCAGGACTGGGGGAGACACTGGCTGACCACTGCAGGTCTTCTGAGGTGTCACCGCCATACAATGTGACAAACCCCTCTGGTATGACCCCTCCACGCAACCCCTGTCCCCTCCTCCCACCTTCTCAGACGGATGAGTGAAGACCCCGGTCGGGGCGCTACCACAGGCAAGGACGGAGACCGAGCGGAGTCCGCCAGTCACGGCTTCTCGCTCCATCACTTCACACTTATATCCCCCGCTTCCCTCCTTCTTTTTTTTTTTTTCTTTTTCTTCTCAGGCTGCGGGGGTCTCGCTGCTCATTTTGTGACCACAAGACTTTACCGGGGTCTCGCCCAGACATACGCCACATGTCACGCTGCTGTCCGCGGCCACACTGCCTGAAGCCGGAAGCTGGTCTGAGGCCTGAGCAGGAGAACCACAGTGACACATCCCCAACAACTCTCCCACTGTCTTGCTTTCTCTCTCTCACTCCAACTTATCTGTCTCTATCCATCTATCTCCCCCTGTCCGTGTCTCACTCATCTATCTATCTATCTATCTATCTATCTATCCTTGTCTCAGCATCCCTCCTATGGAATCTACAGTAGATCAAATGGACTACATCAGCTTACTTTTTCTCAATTTTTCCCTTTAGCATATAGAAAGCAGAACTAATATTGAGGAATGCAGAAAAAAACCTCATGGACTAATCTTGTGCTGAGTACAGCCATGATAATGATGATGGATTAGAAATAAGGTAGTGTATTGGGATTACAGTGCTATTAACTGGCCAGGGGAGGAGGATGAGGAGGCAGACCGGTATCAAGCTAATCAATCAAATAATCGGGACAAGCCCTTGTCTACTAGAAACAATTAGACCACTTCTCCAAAATCAATAGCCCTGCATTCTGTTTAGATACCCACTGGTCACTCATTCAATAAAGCCTCCCTGGGTTTTGATAAGCCTGCCAGTCGGCAAGGGCCATTTGAGGCTCCGAGTGGGAACAAAATACATCAAAGAGGCTCCAGGAAGGCCTCATAAAGATTGCAAATCGAAAACAATATAATTTAATGTGGTAAAGGTTATTTTTCCACTTATTCATTATCAAATGTCTCATGCACAGGCAGTGGTATAAAGGGAAAAAATCTATTTTGTCTTGAGTGTTTGGGGAAAACAGGAGGGACATGTATTATATCTAAAGGAAAACAAAATAACGATGGAATCAAAGGGGTTCATAAAGTTAGTCTGAGAAATAGTCCTGGTGGTAGAGGTGTCTCTTGTTTCCAGCGCAGCTCCCATACATAATTAAAGCAGGAATTTGTATCTGTCTGCACTCTGTGGCCTCCTGATGAATTAATATCTGCTAGAAGTCCTACACAGCCATCAGATTAGCTCATTTATTTCTGTCAGCTGCTTGCTCTATCAGCTATTTGTAAATCGGGAAGGGGGGGTTGTATGTTGAGATTGTTGGACGTGTATTTATTATCATAAATGGCTGTTATGAATTAGGTCGGATTCAAACGTCCAGGCTGTAGTGCCGCAAGTGCAAGCGCACAGTGATGAGTCATTTTTTTTCCATGTGAGAAATGTTACGCTGACACTGTTGTGCTAGTTATACCTTAAGCATCACAGCCTTCCCCTCCATATATCAACGCAAGATTGACTGCAGACACAGAATCATGTATGGGATATGACAGGTTCACATATAATGTTATGGAAAAGACAAATACTTGTTGATCTGAACGCGATCCATTACCAGTTCAGAATAATTTTGCGATACTATGAAGATACTGTATGAAAAACAAACCTGCTGAGTAGCCCAGAGGTCATGACCAAGCATGTGTGAGTGGGAGTGTGTGTGTCAGCGCGATAGTCACCTTCCACATCGGGGCTGAGGTAGTTGCGGACTTCAGTCAGGATGAAGTTGATGTCCTCCTCCACGGGGATGGGGTGCTGTGTGATCTCTGTGGGTGTGTCTGTCGTCCCGGCGATGGTCATCCTCTCCCAGGGCAGGAAGAAGATGACGCGGCCGTCGCTGGTGGCGGGATCCAGGAGCCCCATGTTGTCGGGGCTGGAGGTGTGCATGTGTGGGAGGGTGCAGGGGTAGGGAGGGGGAACAAACAAGAAGACTGCATTAACCTTTGGTCTGCTGGGGAGGGGAGGGCACGAGCGGGCCGGCTGGTGGAAGGGACACCCCATAATCAGGCTCCTGTCAGCGCTGTTTCCAGGAGATTAATTCAGCTGGTTTCAATTCCAGCCACTGCTCCCCTAGCCTCAACCCAGAGTGCACATATTGTCCTGTTTAAAACACATGCACGTGGCACTGACTCAATTTAACACAGGAATAGCGGAGGGGGGAGGTTGGGTCGCGGGAGCAGCCTTGCCCCCTTGTGAACACAAATAACATGCATCAACCAGAAAGCAGAAATCCCAGATCCGGTGGAGGCAGAGAGGAATCCAATCAGAAAGTCCATTTGCACCCTCTGCCATGGGAAAATGTTTGATCAGGCTGGCCTCTGCTCAAAAATCTGGATGCACCACTAGATAAATTACACACAACACCTCAGTTTTGCCTGATGTAGCAGATCTAAATCTTACCTAACGAGAACATTGATTACAAACAACACGCCATGATGCTCCTCCGCTGTGGTTCTCAACGCCACCGAGCGCCCGCCCGCCCGCCTGCTCTGAACCAGCTGGAACAGCAGAGAGGGTAAGACCCGCCAGACAGAGCCTGGTTGTTGTGGCCGGATCTGTTGTCAAGGCCTGAGGAGTCTACGGGCGCTAGCTAATGAATTGATGAGACGGCAGTGTTAAGGAGCAGGTGATACAGGGGGACAGTGACAGAGACGTAGAGGCCCGCCGTTAGTTACCTGTAATAGCCTGGGATGACGATGTGCACCCCAGCACTGGGCTGACAGATGTTGGGGTTCTTCTGATCATCCATTTTCCGCAGTGCGTCCGTAAAAGGTCCCGTGGCATTGATAACACATTTGGCTCTGACATCAAATTCCTGCCCTATGAAAGAAAACAGCATCAATCACCAGGGGCTATTCATCTGTGGCTGGTGACAAGCCGGATTATTAATTTATCAGCGAACACCCCCCTCTCTCCGTAATAGAGTGGCTCGAGTGTGTCCATGGGAGACTTCCCAGGATTGTAATTAATAGGAAACAGACATACCTAATTTCCCTCTCGCCTCTTTGTGCCACAGAGTAGCTCAGGAGGCAGTGACTGAGGGAGCCTTTTGAATGTGTGGAGGGGAAATGTTTGTTAATGTGATGCTTGATGCTGACGAGCTATATAATGGGATGCATATCAAAAGATACCATGAGGATAGTAAATGATCTGTTTTGACAACAAGTTGAATGACGGGCTACTCGTCTAATTTGACACACGACGCTGACGTATTTGTTTGAATTTCCTATTATGAGCTTGTAATCCGCATTTTTGCAAGGAAGAAAAGAAGGGAAAAAGACAAAGGGGGAAGAACTGACAACAAAACTGTGTTTCTATTATGCTTACAGTCTAAGCCCTCTCTATGTGAGGCCTCCCTCTCACATAATGAAAAGTGAGACATCTCCTCTGAGAGCACACTTCCATCTTTAAAAACATCAGGGGGTAGTCATGTGTTGAGATCCTCAAATCTTGGTTATTCATGAAATGTTTCAGAATACCATCTTTTACCCTTAACTGCTTTATTCTTCCAAAGCCGGCCCTATGCATGACATTTAAAAGGTAAGTAAGGCCATTTGGAGTACGCTAATTCCATCTTATGTCCCTCCCTACCAGATCTGAAGCAGCCCTCTACACCATAAAACGCTTATAAAATATTAAAAGCCCCTGCATTAGATGTGCTATGACGATGTGCAAACTAGCACTGAATAAGTGCAGGGAGGGTTCCTGTTGTGAGGGCTGGGGAGAGAGCGGCAAGCGAGGGAGGCAGGAAGGAAGGAAGCGGCTTTTGTTGGATTTACCTGTGATCACGTCCCTGCAGTGCGCTCCGCAGACCCTCTCCTTCCCCGTTTGAGGGTCTGCCCTCTTCAGTAGGTGCACCACTTCAGTGTAATTGGCTATGGCAGCCCCATACCTGGCAGCAGTGAGGGCGATGGCGAGGTTCATTCGAGCATCGTTGTGTTGTCCTGCAGCGGGGGGACAGGACCAGAGCAGGGGGATGTGAGTCACCCCGAGCCTGTGACTGGTGGTATGGAAGTGTGTCGGAACCGATATGTCACATCTGTCCCTGTCACTTTGCATCAGCGCGATGGCTGCTCCGGCCACACAAGGAGCACACTTAAAGCCACAGTGGCCCTTTGGCCTGAGTGCGGGCCCCATTCACCCCTCCTTCCCCTCCCCGCTGCCGCCCACCCTCCCCTTCTCCCCTCTCCTGCACTGGAAAAGGGGAACTGGGGGACGGGGAGGGGGCTCCTCAGGAAAAGGCAGGGAATGTGGGGATAAGGAGTAGGTGGGTCAAACCCTTAAATATACCAAGAGCACAGAGTTTGTGCCTGTTTTGTCTTCATGCAAAACACATGCCTGGGTGTGATTCCTGCCTTCAGAGGAAAGCAGGCTCATCTGCTACTATAAATGTACCGTCACGCTATCACCTACATGTTCAGAAGGTAATTAGATTTTAGCAAAATGCTCATTTTCACCAAGTGTGCAAAGTCAAAAGGGAATACAAACAAGTAACTGTGAATCATGCAACATTACAAAAAAAAAATAATTAAATTAAAAAAAAAGGAGAGAGAAAAGAGAATACAAGAATTACTTTCACTCCGGGTATTCACATTTTTCAACATGTCAATGAGAAAAGAAAGAATCCCTGACAGCAGCTGATCTGCTTTAAAGCTGAAGATCCCTCGGCAGAATCCTTTTAATGAACAGAGAAATCTAGTATCAAGATTTATGGATTAATCCCTCTTCAGCTTTAAAATACCAGAGATCTATATTCAGAGTCACAAGGTCACAAGTTTTGTAATTTAAATGAAAGGGTCTAAAAGGTGACAAATGAACAAAGCCCAGTTTCATTAGGAAGTGATTCTTATGTACATCTTTGAAGATTTATTGCTGGACAATCCCTTGGTTCAAAAGTAAAGAGAGAATAGAGATGATTAATCACTTTTAATGTTGGTGTCTCGGGTGACTTTCTTTCTATTTGTTATTGCCAGGGAAGTTCAAGTCCTCATTGTTGGCCGGGGAAAATGTTGCTACTTTGCAGGAATGAGCAGGGTCCTTTGTGCCCTGATTTATTTTACGTTTGAGCGACTTGAGGCTAGCTAGCTGGTGGGCTCTGCTTAATGCTACGACATGCTGGAAGCCATTCCACCACTATGGAAAATAAATAAATAAATTGAAAGCAAAAAGTAAAAAAAAAAAAAAAAAAAAAAAAAAAAAAGAAGAAGGAAAGAAACAAGAAAACAACAGATTTAAAGGCCACATTTTAGAATGAATTACATACAAGAGTATGCACCCTGCCATGATGTATTAGGGAGACCATGGAATCCACTTCTTCATCTCTGTAGGGTGAATGTGACCATTATACTATGTGGTTAGCAAACTAATGCCACTGGTGTTGTGTGCACTCGTACACACACAAACACAGACACACAAAAACAAAAAGTCAAAATCAGCCAAGAGAGAGGTTAGGCACCAGTAGGCAGTGTATGATCGTTGGTGATTGCTGAGCCTCCCGATGACTTTTGACCCTCTGATTCACAACTCTCTGTTGTGAGCCTGTCACAGATTGGCACCGGGCACCAAACAGGAGCATTATCGCTACATTAAATGTCAGGAATTCAAGGATTAGTCAGATCATGGGCCCAGGATTTATGAATGAATAGCATAGTAAGGCTATAATAACCTGACACTCTGACGAAGATAACAATAATGATGATGATAATTATCATCAGCAATTAAAAGCCAAAATGGCTGAATGACGGAGCAGAGCTAAATGAGCTTCACAGCTCCCTG
>OMLF01031901.1:25438-41048 GCA_900302615.1 Holocentrus rufus
GTTGGGTAGAGAAGAGTGAGGTTCCCATGCCCTGGAGGCCCCTGGGGAGTAGTGGTGGCAGATGTGACGTCTGGAGCCCTGCCTCCCTCCTTCCATCCCTCCTTCCCTCCCTCGATGGTCTGGCTGGCTGGATGTCCCCCTGTCCTCGTCCTGTCTCGTCTGCTGCCAGTCTACCGAGGAGGGGAAGACTCCAATCCATCACGCTGCCTGCCCTGCTCTATAAATACATACACAAAAGTCCCAACACGATCTTATTGGCCAATAACAGCTGCTGGCCTTGCGGTCGCTCCAATCAGAAGTGGCTTTGCATCCTTGTCTCTGAGAATCTGAGAGTTGTGTCCTAAGCCATCAAAAGTCCCGAGTCAAGAGGTCTTGCGTTTTTTCATCTATCTATTCTGTTTTGGTAGTTGATATGTCTGAGAAAAATTTGGAAGGGGCTTTGGCTTTGCAGTGAACCGAACAGTGTTATGAACCAGTTCCGTGGGGAGAACCCATCATAAAAATGATAAAAGAGATGAGCAAAATAAGAAGGCCCCAGCTCAAGGGTTGAAAAGGAGAGTGAGGCGGCGGGGAGAGAGAGGGAGACCTGCGGAGGGGATACAGCAAGAGAGGAGGAAGGGATCCTCCCAGATCCACCCCGAGCCAGTTTTTCCAAGAGGCTGTCAGCATGAGACAGCTGTGAGGAGAGGCCTTTATCTCACTAATGCACTGTATTACAGCAGGCCCCTTGGAAAAAGCCCTGTCTCTGTGCGGCTGGATGAAAAAGATCCGGATTGGATCCCCTCCTCTGAACAGATTAGGGCGCCGTGAGCAGTCACACATCTGCAGCCGCCACACTACCCTTTGAAGCCTTGCGAGTGGCTGTCGACACCCATCAAACGTGACCGGGGGGGCGTGCCCTCCGACGCCGTGCCAAGGGAGCGAATCTCAGGGTTTGAAGACCAGCAGGCAGCCGTCTTTGAGGCCTCTTCCCAAGCTCCCTGATGATCTGTAAATAAACATCTTTAAAGTCCCCGAGTGATAAGTGCCGGGCCGGCCTGTGCTGGGTTTTCTTTGGGAATAAGAAAAAAGGAGAGGAGGTGATGGAGGCATAACAAATTAAGCAAGGACTTCCTGGATGGATGGAAAACAACCGTCGGGCTAGTCAGGATGATAGCATCGGGAATAGCACAACAGGAAATGACCTCAGATCCTTTGTGAATAATACCAGAGGACTTCAGGTCCTTGTTGTGGATTGGTTACTGTAAGGTCCTTGGTGACAGTCCTCATTCTAAGATGCAGATGTGCTCTCCAAGTACATTTTATCCAGTGTTCAATCTTTGCTCTTTATCTAAGCTCAGACTATTAGCTAGTCATTATCACATCCGCCAAAGAGCTTATGTTTATGAGTTTGTTCGTCTGTCTGAGAGCAAAAACTTGTGAATGGATTTCCATGAATTGTGATGGACAGGTGGGCCAGGTTTTTTCAAGGAGCTGAGTATATTTTGCAATTTGTATGATTTGGATCCTGATCTGGATCTGGGATTTCTGACAATTGATGGTGATTATTTTTGTCCATTACTATGAAACTAATAAAGATATAGACTCGATTCCAAATCCTAAAGGTATGCTTACAAGGTGAATTAATCAATTTAACTTAAAAATTTAAGGGATAGGAATAATGTATTTGGTTATAAGAGCAAGTTAGAGAATTGGCAAAGGTTTGTGCTTCTAGTTTTAACTGATGCTGACTGGCTTTCTCTTATCCTCTTGAATAAGGTCATGCAGTAAAACCACACTAATGATGCTTTGTCAGTGGCTATTCAAACGTCTTCACTCTGACCGAGGTTAATGTGTTTCAGTGACGGGGGCATCAGCCAGCAGGACGTTAATGATTAACTCGGAGATAGATTAATGTGAGCAGAGGATAAACCCTCTTGTTTCTCTCCGATGGTCTCGTCTCTCAGCTGTGAAATCAACAGAACAAGGAAGAGAGGGAAGAGAAACCGCCTGTTGGCACCTTGACTCTTTTTTGGCACTTTGACCTTTACTGAGTGTTTGAGTCATGAGACACTTGATTGATTTGTAAGCTTTGGCCAAACATACATTTCACTTATGTCTCCCCTATTTCAGTTTGAGTCTACAAATACACTGATTAAAGTAAGTCTTTCCCATAAAAAGCTTCTTTCCAGTGGAAATTGTTTTGCAGGACACAAAATAATTGTTGAATAAACTTCGTATGAAAAATCGAATTTATTTTTGTGCAATTCCATTTTTTGCCACGTATTGTTTATTATATATCATTATGTGTGTCAAATTACCACATCACTCTACTGATACCCAATGCCAACTTGGAATAATAAAATGACTAAACATATTTATATAGATTCAAGTTTGTCATGTTTGTCTGTTTGACAAACACTCATGTCAGATTGAAACATCGTCCGAGGTTCCCTTATGAAAACATACCATGCTTTAAGCTTTTCTTTTTAAACTACACTTTAGAATAAAAAGTATGCTAATTCCAGGGAACTATAAATGTACTTGTAACTGTATGTTTTTGTTATCCTTTGGGACTATGTTGTACAGGATAATTGTACAGTGAGTGTACTTAACCAAAGGTACACAACCAGTATACTTGATGGGACTGAAATAGTCCACTTGATGTTCACTTACACAAACACTAAAAGTGTAATTCTGGGTGAATTCAAGCGCTCACTTCTCTTACAGACATTCATTTTCTTCAGTGCTTATTTGCACTGAGGGTTAAGTGCAGCTATTCCAGTATGCTGAAAGATGGGAAAATCATGCAAACACAAAGTTACTGTCCTTAAAGTAAACTTCTAGTGTCATTAAAAGTACAAATGTTAGCCAGATTGTGTTCTTCCCAAGTGTACTTTTTGCAAGTAAAATAGACGTAAACCTGCTCATATGTTAAGTACACAAGAAGCGCGCTGAAATCTATTTCTTTTTTCCAAAAGCTGTGACAGCAGCATGCAGGCTCTGTGGACTTTCTTCTGGGTTACACCTGACACCCAGCACAGACTAGATGCATCAGGAGACGACAGGGGGCCATTCGCAGACAATTGTCCATTTTTAGCGTTGCACTAGCTTGTTGCATGTATTGTACCGCCATGAAGCATCCTCCCAGATATTCTATTTACAGACATGTAAACTCTGCATGGTGCAGAGTTTAATTGTCTTCCCTATTGGTCCTTGGGGAAGGCCCCTCCATGCAGCACCTGTTACACTTCGCAATGAGAACATCCTTTTGCAAATCGACCCCCGACCCTCACACAACAATACAGAAAACTTACACTCCTCTGAAACACAACACAGGGATACATGTTAGAGGGTTAAGCAGTCTTAAATATAGATCTGAGACCCCGTGTCCCTGTGGAGCGCCCACCTGATACCATTGTCACTGGGTACATTAACACCCACGCCCACACAAGGCTGAATGTCTGAGGACGGCTGGAGGACAAGGCACAGGGGAGACAAAGGGTAGTTTCTCCACCACGGTGCCTTCCTCTCCCTATCTGCCTACAGGGCAGGGCTTCCCTGTCACTGAGACTCTGATAGACCAGATAGAAAGATACCAGCGGCGTCTCAGAACTGGGATCTGCCCCTGCTGTTGACAAAGGGGTCAAATTTTGGCTTCCTTGTCGGGTTTTGTTTCAGATATTTGGCTTTGTGAAAGAGATATTGTGAGTGTGCTCTGAAGCATTACAAGTAACTCGCTCTCTCTTTTAGACTAACATCATCTGAGATTACCCAGTGTGGAAGTGAGAGTAATAGCACCACTGCCCCCTTCTGGCTATGAAAGCATATCAGACTCACATATAGTGCAATGAACTATAGTGTGGCAGTAGAAGTATCTGCTCTTGAAAAGTAGACAGTGCTATTTACTGTAAATATCTATAGTAAGCATTATGGTAGCAGTGTTCGCCCTTCAATGACAAAATAAAGTTGCTTCTCAGAGTGTGAACCTGAGAAAAAGCTTTTTTCCCTTTTTTTTTTTTTTTGTTTCCGCCCCGATAAATGGTTTTTGAAAAGATCTTTGGAAATATGGTGATTTATTGACCAAGAGTCATTGCGGATCATATTAACTGCTGACAAAATGTCCTCTTTGACTAAACTTGAACTTGCTGACTTTTCCTTCGCAGGTCAGGGAAAGTTAGAACATTCCCTGGACTAATTTTTCACTTTGGGTGGGAAAAGAAAAATCTTTCCAGTCTTTGTGTTTTTGCGAGCCTGGCAGGCTGGCAGGCAGGCAGGAGTGTGGTGCATCCTGAGCACGTTAGTTTACGCCCAGGCTGCAGCTGTGTCAACAACACGGTCCGAGCCATGAACTTCTCAGATACTGATAATCTGTCTCTCTATTCTTGAAGACGCACACAGATAAGCCGGATGGCAATAACCTTTTAATGTGTTTAGGAGTTTATTAAATCTTAGTCTTTGGCTGGTTGGATTATGCCTCTGCTTAATGAGGCTATAAAATTCACATTCTATAATTTCCAGGAATAAAAGTCAGCACAAGTACGAACTTAAGTGTGCAGTAAAATTATGAGCATTAGCCAAATCCACGATCAAAGGGAAACTTATCGCCAAATTGCACATGTACTGTGTAATTTATGGTACAGTTAATAACTCCTTTGATCATGTTTGCATCTTCATAAACTCTGGTATGTTCCAGTGAAGCAGAAGCCAGGGCACTTTTAATGAAATTACCTCACGATGAGCTCCGCCAGGCTCCTCTCTCACCATATGGAACTGATCTGTGGAGGCTTTATTATAAGGCCATGGGCTCAGGACAGAGGTCAGAGGTCAGAGAGGGTCATCAGGGCCCCATTAGGGTCGTCAGCACTGCAACTGCCTGGGGTCGACTCCGTAGACTTGGACATAGATTTCTGTAGATTTATTGGTTGAGGCGGATCCTTTCTCATAGAAATAAAAAGCCTGTCCAGAGTCTAAGATCTATTATACCTAATTATAATATTGAAATTCAACTCCGGGGATTATTGAGAATCTAACAGGTAATATTAATGCAAAATAAAGAATAAATAGACCATGCCGATTAAGGTGGAAAAGTAATGATGAAAGAAACTGTGACTTTTTTCTCCGTAGATAAATATCTTTATGGCTGTGACACGTTGACCTTTATTTGGTGAGTGAATGTATTCAGCCGCTGGTTTGTAAATGTTTACTTTCTCAAAGTGCTAAGTACCTAAAGCGACAAAAGGCCAGAGGTTAATTCAATGAAGAAGACGCTTGATCTCAGGTCATAAAGAGCTCCTTTGGCTACCTGGTGCTTCAGTTCCTCATTTGAGCAAACTGAGTGCAGATAAGTCCAGGACTAAATGGAGATGGAGGTATTTCCGTGGTTCGATCTTCCAAGAACTAATTAACTGCTCAAGAAATAAAACAGTGCAGGAAGAGTCCAGACATAGTCCAGCCAGAAAATGGTTCATGATGGTACGTACATCCTGCGAGTGTTCTTACACCCAGAAATCAAAGTCGCCAAACCAGAAGACCTTGTAAAAAATTATATTGACTTCAGCTGAGGCGGTGATGAATACACTTTGGTGTTGAAAGAGCTTGTTGATGTGCGCTTATGATGTAGGAACTGAAGCTTTTCGACAATAGCAGATGTTTTCCAAATGTTTCATGTTGCAGACCTCCAAGTTGACTTTCATTAAGCTGCAGACTCCCATTTGAAATGAGTTTGCCGGATAAAAACACAAAAAGATTTTTTGGTTTGTGTTATGTTTTAAATTGTCTTACTTGAATATAGTGATGAGATTAAAATGTAAGGTTAAAATAGTCACTCAACTTTTTTTGTAGTGTAAAAATTTCTGGTGAATTGAATTGTAGTGAAATTACGATATGAAGCTATAGCTCATTTTGCTGAGGGCCCCTTAGAAATCCCTCAAGGACTCTTGAGGGTCCCTGATCCCTACTTTGAAACCCACTGCACTATATTTATCCTTCTCTTTCTGACTCACTGCATAACTGCATCTGATAAATGTGTAAAATGTAACAATGTTGCCAATTTCATCATTGACAATCTAGTGCAGAAGCAACACACATAGAAGAGATAAAAGAGTGGATACTGACAATTTGTTATTATTAATAGTTAGATGAGCAAAAATAGTCCAAAAACTGATATATGCAAAAAAAAAGTACTCCTTTTATGTGACAATGACAAAAAAAACTGAGTATTTTGATTGACAGCAACTCAACTTTGTCTTGAAATGTCTTTCATGTGTCATCGAGCCAGCAACACTATCCATGTTAGTAGTGAGAGCCGTACCTGACCTTTCAGTCTATTATGTCTGCAGGGTCAAAAGCCAGAGGTCAATGTCTGACCCCTGTAGCGCTGACCGATGCATGGCGGGGTGAGGGGGGGGGGCACAATGGGACACAAAAGACTCCGCTCTATCCCATTACTGCCACATCCACTCTCCATTCACCGCTTCCTGGGTATCTGGTGTTGTGTGCCGACTAGATTCCAGTGTTTGTTTCTTTCCCAAGGCTTCCAACTGCAACAAACAAAGGGAAGAAGCAGGCGAGGACAAACACATGGAGGGAAACACGCAGCGGCAGAGCCCCACATTCCAGCTACAGTGCGCGGTCATTATCAGTGACAGCTGGAAACGGTGGGGGAGATAGTTTAGCGAGGCACAGGAAGCAACAGGAGGGAGCAACTGTATGGCTGGGGGGGTGCTGTGATTAGTCTGAGCAGAGAGACTGATACCAAATCCAAGCAAATAGAAAGTATAAAAAAAAAGATCTAAACTCTCATCTGTTTATTTAGCTAAGACAGGCTGACCATTGTGCAGTCATTAGATGCAGGCATGAGTTATAAACTCTGTATAAACTTTTTCCTCGATAACAGATGGAGCCATGCGAACGTAAGCATTAAAGAAACAGTTCACCCAAAATGCAAAAAGCAGACTTGTCCTTCATGCAAGCTACCGCCCAGATAGTTTCTGTGTGATTTGGCGAGGTTTCTGGTCTGAATCTAGCTGTAAAACTCCAGCAAACTGTAGAAATCCACCTCTATTTTGTACTCATTGGGGGCTGATAGATACAGTTTGCTGGTGTTCTTTTAGTTCCCAATAAAACTCCTCACGCTTGGTTTTCATGTGATTGTTTCTGGAGAGAGCTGTTGAATTGGGATGAAGGGAGACGGGGGTGATTGCAGCAGACTAGAAACTTCACCAAATCACAAGAAACTATCAGAATGGACAGATTGCACTAGGGGTACGTGGGATGTTTTTTCTTGTATTCTTGGTGAACTGTTCCTTTAAAGTAGGCATGCATGGGCGTGCTTGTGTGTTTCTGAATCTCGATTGCCATTTGTGCATGACAGCATACCTGTGTCGTTCTGTCTGTATAGGTGTGTGTGTGTGTGTGTGTGTGTGTGTGTGTGTGTGTGTGTCTGATTTGGCTGGCTGCAGTCATTCATTTAGCCCTGTGCTCCAGTGCCTCAGGCCTCTAACGTGTGCCTGCTGTCTGTTTGCTGGAGATGCTATCATGTGTGATTAGTGTACAGCATGTTTGCCGGCACATGCTCTCTATGATAGCCGTTACAGACTTGCACACTCATATGGATGCACACACACACACACACACACACACACACACACGCCTGTGAGCATGCCCTGAGGGGGAAACCCTGCACCTGCCCCTGTCTTTTAGCTGTAAACAGCCCAAAAACAAGGGGGTGGTTGTGTGAGAGAGGGATGAGAAAATGGCATGTAAATAGAGTAATTTGCACAGTCAAGTTCAAGTTGTCAGGGCACATCGAGGCCTTTATACCTAAGGAGAAGAACCATATTGCCCTAATTAGAAACACTGATGTCGGAGCGGAGATTAGCGGGTTCATGGCGCTGGAACTTTGCCTGCCCTCACGCCACCTCTGGGAGCGCAGACCCGCAGGATCACTGATGCAAATGAGTTGTGTGTGAAATGAGGCAGGAGATTGGTGTGGATTACACCCGGCATGTCGGAGCAAAACATCACCTCTGGGGAAGATTCAGCCTCCACAGTCAACTGCCGCAGGCTCTCAAACCAGTGAGGTGTTGGTCAGTCCACATGGTATAATCTCACCTCGTCAGAACAATGCTTTCTAGACAGTGCGATCGATTTTGTGCAAAGGCTGTTGGAAGGTTTCAAATTTATCTCAGCCCACTGCATGAAGAATAGTTCAAGTTAATGACAATTAGTCAACATGTCTGATTCTTCACAATATGCTTTTGTGAAATAAGTTGTTTCTGTGTTTTTGCATGACATATTCCAAATTTATGCACCCTCATGAACTAAATTAATCTCAGTACACCTGTGCAATACAATTTCTAATGTCAAGTTTATCATTCAGAAGTGGTAGGTACATTTATTTATTTCTTGCAACACTTTGTACTTTTTACTGCACTGCAGTTTTTGTTTTTTGGTCGCTGTCATAACTATTCACTTTGCAGAATAAGCTTTTACATGCTTACAATCTAATGCACTGTAGAGCCAACAGTATATGGGCCAGTTAGGTCTAGCATCACCTGGACCAATTAAATACCTCTTATAGGTTAATGTCTCAATGATTTAAGCTTCTGAAAGGGATTATTATTATACAGAACCAATATCTTTACCTTTACTTCTGCTTTAAGCCGCTGTGTCCCAGATTCATGGGATTCCTTGCAACATACTCTTAAACTCGACAATCTGATATCTTATAGGTGTTGCGTGTCAATGTGCAACATGTAACTGAGAGTGCAATATAGGAGCCATGGGAAAGAAACACAGGCCTCCAAGCTTGACGCTGAAGTTGCTGCGACTTGTTGCATCTGAAAACAGCTTCCCCTACAAGGCAAACAGCCTAAAATGAACCCTCATTTATTTTGCAGCATCAAACATTAACACCATTCTTAACAACCAAAATGCCATGGGTGCATCATTGAAGAAATCATTTTTTTAATTTTTTTTTTTTTCATCTCAGACTTCAGGATTGCTATATGCAATGATTTTTCTGGGTCTCCACAGGGCGAGATCTAGGGAAAATGGAAACCTGCCAAAGAGGGAGCTCTGATGTTACGAATCCTCCCTCAGGTTAAAAAGACAATAAACTACACGAGGCTTTGATCTGCGTTCATATCCAGGCAGAATAACGATGGCTCCCTTGACCAGAGCTAATCATGTCTGCGGTGCAAAGTATACTGCAGAGGGGGATTTTTAGCCACACAGGCACCTTTAATGAGTTTTATTTGTTATGTTTTATCCCCCTCCACCCTTTGCTCACCTCGGCACACTGACTAATGTGGAGGGAGGGGTAAGAATCAGCCTTCTCCACACCTTCGTGGGGCTAATTATCCAGCCCTCGCAAGGATCATCTCACAGCTTCACCTAAAGAAAAAGAGATTTCTCTCCCTCTCCCAACACATAATTCTATATTAACCTCCTTCGTTAGTGTAAATTGAAGCACATCTGTCTGCCTGAGAGCTCTTGTTGTGGATGGGGCTGATTTTGGCATTGCATTTTGATGCTGCCTGTTCCCATGCACCTGCCTTACCTGCCGTGCTACTCGACTTGATGGATATGAGGGAATAGAGAAGAAAAGTTTGAGAAGAGAAAAGGGGGATGATGAGCAAACACAATGTAAACACCTGCGCTGCATTTCAGTCACCACACTGGCTAAGGGGAGTAATTTGAACACACTTGAGCGAACCACCCCAGTTCTTCTTCTGTTGATTAAAGACAAACTGCTGTTGCTTGCATCACCTCCCTCTGCAATTGAGGATTGTTACCAGAAAAGACCAACTGGACTGAACAGCAAGACAAAACGAATACTGTTTATTAATACAACTACTGGCATTAGTGTGCGACTAAGCTCCTTAGTGTAGAGCGGCAAATGTAAAACAAAATGTCATGGGCATCACTGTTCTGTTTTATCAGTTAGCTGTTGTATCAAAGAAAAAGAAAATGTCATTTTCTTAATGAAATGTCACAAATTATTACTATAAGTAGTACAATTACACTGCCAGGTAAAAACACATTTCTCCTATTAACTGAGTGAAAGAGCCTTGGTTTAAGTTTGAATTATTTTAATTTATTTCATTTTAATTTTTGTCGACCTATAGAGGACCGTGTAATCATTCAGCTGAAATGAAAATACCACAGCTATATACTGTGGAGTTATGAGTGCAGTAATTAGGTGGTCAAGTCTGCCCCCAGAAGCTCACTCTGCATGCAGAATTCCAGCCCAAAATTTCTCCACCTCGCGTGTTAATGCCGGGTTAAAATATGAAACACTCGGGCTCAGTGGCTCTGCGGGGATCCTCATTAAACTTTAATCCGTCTGTCCCACTTCAGAACAGTTCCGCACTTTCAGAAGTCATCGTCCCTGACATTGACGTCGCCGGGAACGTGTGTCCTTTAACGGTATCGGTCACAGCACTTTACCCACACAATACCCCGCCTATCTCTGGGTCGGACGGCGGGTCCCAGTCCATCTCTTTCCTCATTAAGCATATGTCTCATTTTCCATTTCAGACGGGAGATAGCAAAGAAGTGCACACAAAAGCACTATTTTCAGGCCCTTCGGCTCATCTCGTCTAAAAGTCTAATGAGAGGGGATCAAATATAACTGACACCGAGGGGAGACAAAGGGAGACGTAGCCCTGGGTGAGGGATGAGGCGCGGCAGAACAATGCGCCTGAATGTGCCGTCACTGCGGCGGTATGCAGCAGGGCCGGTGAATGCAGATGATTCTGTAATGAGGGATTAAGTGGTGGATTACGGGTCTTTATTAAGATGTTTCTGATCCTCATTAGGCTGAATCTCGTATCAGCGCATCGATTCCCCCTCGCTCGCTGGATTGGACGCTCTCTGGAGGGAGGAGAGAGAGAGAGAGAGAGAGAGAGAGAGAGAGAGAGAGGTGAACACGGGGAAAGATGTGCCTCTACAGTGTCCCTTTTAACAAAAAACTTTATCTTTTTCAGACTGCAGGATGAATTTTGACAACTTCAGTGAGCATATGTGAGGAGGAGCAGTATCCAGCAGTATTTTATACATGCATAGAATCAAGTCTTGGCTTCTGAATTTTGTTATTTGGCTGCAAGGTGAATGAGGATTTCATATAGGATTTCATTTTCACTCATAAAATAGAGAGTATAAAGCTATAGAAATGACAATATACTGCATGATTTTTAGATGATTAAATTCATGGTTTGCAATAAGATTTTGCTATGTCTGTTTCATCTCTGTTTTCGATTTCATCATGGCAAAATACATCAGAACACAGCAGTTTAATCAGATTCCAAGTGAGCAACTCAGAGAACTAATACAGGGCTAATGATACTTTATTTTGATTTATTTAACTGATCCCTCGTGCATATCGTAAAGCCTGCAAACGAGGACCCATGTATATGAACCAAAGTGAATTCAACAGCAGGTGGCACTGTTTTGCAGCTTTGAAAAATGTCTGAACTCAATGACAGCCAGCTTTTCTGGTGCATGGCCTGAAGCCAAACAACTCAGACCTGGACAATAAACTTATACCACAGCAAAGTAACCTGCTGGACAAGCCACTCTTAGCAGGCTGCATGACACTTATCGGTTATGTTGGTGTTGCTGTTTCAAAAACACATTGGAAGTACATATGTACAATTTATCATTTCATAGTGAAACACTTTTCCTCATCTGTCTGTGCTTGCATGTACACATGTGTGTATCTGGGTCTGTGTTTTTGTGTATGTGTACATCTACTGGTGTGACTGGTCTGTTATTGTGTTCCTAATGGAAACAGGGCTAAAGGAAAGCATAAAATCAATATTTACAACTCATAACAACTCAGACCAAGGTTGAAGCCAAAGGAGGGCATTGTTAATATAACCAGAGAATCTCAACTATTCCAGTATTTATGTGAAGACGTCCAAGTTTACTATGTAAGACATTAGACACAACAGTTTAAATTCCAATTAGGATCAGTCTAAACTTCCTTGGGTTCCCACTCCAAAAAAATATGGTCACATTGAATCTGCTACGAGTTTCAGTGGCACAAGGATGGCATTATAGGGATAAGAAGAGGGATTCATTCAAGTCACAGTCTGAACAGTATTTATCTCTATTTTAGTTGCACATGCAAAAGCTGCACAGACTTTTAAACAGCCCTTATGCGAATCAGATCTATTGCGCACACCTGTCAACCGTACCGACATTCTTGTTGCAGCATGCACATTGAATGCAAGCAGTGTGTGTGTGTGTGTGTGTGTGTGTGTGTGTGTGTGTGTGTATGCGTACAGCCTATCAGAACAAGCCCCAACACATCATTTCAAAACGCCCAACAGAAGAAGGATGCTACCCTCCATTATTTGTTGTAGTTAATCTCTCACCAAAGCTATAGACCTTTTTCACTGCAGCCATTTTGACATGAAGTGGTAGGTAAACACAGGTGTTAGTAATCACATTAATTAAGGATCTGTTCTACTTAAGGTGCAGAATCTTTTTTAATATGATTAGAAACACCTGTATTTACCTACTATTTCATGTCAGAATGTCTGCTGTGAAAAAGGTCTATACCATAACAATCTATTGACTTATCATGAAATAGAATTTGTGTTGGAAAATAAATTGGTAAAATTTAGCAGAGGTAGTAGCCTAAAGATTGAACATCCTCCTGTCTGTCAGCAACTTAAATTTATTTTATGGCCATTATGTTTTTTTGTTTGTTTGTTTTTTTTAATTTTCTGTCCATTTTAAAGTGCTCTGACTCAAATTTGGGTTACACTTTATAATATAAATAGTGTATAAGCAGATAACAACACACTTTCTAACACACTATAAAATAATGGTAAGCATACATAATGACAACTTCAATATTTCTAAACTATTTATTACTATTTATCAATCACTAAATATTTCTAAACAGGGATTTCCTTCATTTTTTGGAGGGCATTGTGTGACATGCTTTCCAAAATTGTGAATTCACTATTTAAAATGTGTTTATAAATGTTAATGACATGCTTACATGTGCTTTTTAACATATTTATTCACCATTTCTGGTAAATGGGGGATTAAAATAAGGTGTAACCCAAACTTGTTTTGTTGTTCTGTAGCAGTAAAATTGACTTTGACCTCAATATTTCAGTGCCCTGCTGAATTCCCAGTTGCTCCAGTGGAGAAACTCAACAGACAGCAGCAGAGGGCTGCAGTGCACTGGGAAGCTTTCAAATAGTGAATGTATGTAACTGCATGAATGTGAAGTGAGGCACTGCTGAAAAAGAGCCTGTCTGCCTTTTAAACCTTCCCTGCATAAATAAAAGTGAAATAAAGACTTGAACACACCAACAGCTTAGGTAAGGACAGTTTTATTCAGTGCAAAGAGAGTCTAGTAGCAGGAGTCCATGATGCGCCTCATGCTCATGAACCTCATGCCGCTCATGCCCATGTTCATGAAGTTCCTGTACTCGCCGGGCCTGAAGTACATCATCCTGCCTCTGTAGTGGGCCTGCTCGTACATCAGCCAGTGGCCCTCCATCACGTTGCAGGACATGCAGTTGGACATGCGGTAACGGTCCATGATGTTGTCACAGTCGTCCATCAGCTCGTACATCTGACCTCCGAAGTTCTCCCTCTCGTAGATCCTCATCCTGTAGGAACCTCTGTACTGTGGGGCAGAAGAGAAGCAAACAGGGTTTCAGTTCAGGCTCAGGACACTTTGTGTCATACACACAACACTAACAAACTTTTACAATGATTATGTCTATCCTAGAGGATGGGTTGATTTTGAAGCAGAAGCCCCCTCTACAGTAAATCCAACCCGGTCTGTGCTCTTACCATGGGGATCATGCGGCAGGACCTGATGCAGTCGCTCATGCCCATCATGCTCATGTAGTCGGCGTACTCGCCCCTCCTCATGAAGTACTGGTTACCCATGAAGTTGGTGCGGTCGTAGACCATGAAGCAGCCCCTCTCCACCCTGCAGGAGTGGCACCTGCTCAGGTAGGAGGACATGTCGGGACAGTCGCTCATGCACTCATAGGAGCGGCCCTGGAAGTTCCTCTCCTCGTAGAAGATGATCTGAGGGGGGAAAGAGGCAAAGGCTTTGGTTAGAGTCTATCAGGAGAATATGGGAGAATTAAAGTAGTCAGGCCAAATATAGTGCATAAATGTTGTAATAAAAGAACAAAGAGAGCTTACCTTGCTCATCATGTTCATTCCGGTGGAGGTCATTTTGTTGGTCAGTGGGCTGCTGCTGCTGCTGCTGCTGGTGGAACTGCTGCTGCTCTTGCTCCTGAACTGAACTGTACCCCTACTTGGTTAACCCTTTCCTTTTATACCTAACCGGCAGACTGGCCCATTGTCTAAAACCCCCTGAGCCAGCAACATGCCAGAGAAATCTATAGAGCACCGAGGGCTTGTGCATACGGGGGCCTCAAAAGTCCTTTCAGAGGCTGTTTCTTGTGCAGCACATGGTCACACAAAGCCCACTTTGAAAGGGTTAACAATCACTGGTCACACCTTGACATTGTTTGCTGGGTGACGTACAGTGTTTTGTCAGCAAGAATCTTTTATTTTTTTGTCATTGACGGTAATGCTTGTTGAATAGGGCGCCATTGGGAAAGGGACAGGGCTTAGTATATTGTAAAGTTAACCTACACATCCCATGTCTGCTCCTATATGTTTCACGAAAATGTCGCATTAAAGCATATATGTAGAAAAAATAAAAGCTAAAAAAGTACACTTTGATGCCCAAGGACACATTGAGAAGGAAATAATGAAGAAATAATGAAATTTCATTGTTTCACACATAAGCTTTGTGTCAAATAAAGTCAAGTCAGTGAATAGATTCTTGAATATCTTAGTATATATTATGTAAATTAGTATCAGTCAGATGTAAGTGACGCTAAAATAATATGATATCAGTCTTTAAATATATGTATATTAAGAAAACTATAGGCTACTTCTTTATTATAGTTTATTGATAACACAATGTTCGCTGACATCACAGCAAAATTAATTCATGAAATTTCACAGAAAAGCTAAGAGTAAATTTATGAGTTGTTCTTTTAAAAAGCATTGATATCTGTCAGTTATGAACTGTGATCTTTAACAGAGATAAAAACATAATGCCTGAAGGTGTAAAAGATAAATTTATTTCCTACAACCGACTTTCCCTTCATGTAATAAATAATATGAAAAAATCCTGGTTCATAGACCCTATTCAGGCAAGTTAACCAGGAACTTATTCACATTCACAACAACAAGCTAGGGAGTAATTTGGAGGAGAGGGGAGGGTTACATACAGACACTGCGATTTGAGCCAGCACAGTCTTGTCTGGATCAGAATTTTAAGCACAAATTGCTTTGATCCTATTGGAAAGGAATAGTCTGAACAGAAAGTTCAGTATGCTGCATGACTGGATCAGTGATCAACCCCAGACACACTGTCAGCCTTAAAATTACCCCATGTGTGATAAAGTTGTTTTATAGCCTATTGTAATCTAGAGTTTGAAGTACCAGAGACAGAGGCAGAGAGAGACAGACAGACAGACACACACACAGAGAGAGAGAGAGAGAGAGAGAGAGAGAGAGAGAGAGAGAGAGAGAGAGAGTGGTTTCTTCTGTTTGCTTCAAG
>OMLF01031904.1:2862-18322 GCA_900302615.1 Holocentrus rufus
CCCGCCTCACCCTGACTAAGGCCTTGCACCCCCCACCGCCCCAACTCCCACGCATGCTTGTTAGTTTCTCCCTTTCCATACCAAAGCTGAAAACAGTCTGGAGGTGGCTTTTCGTCTATCCATCCGCTGCTCTCCCCATCTTCTCGCTGCTTGTTAGAGATGACAGAAATAGTAAGCGCGCTGACTCACTACACACAAGTCTGCTCCGAGACCAGGTGCTGTCAACAAGCATTTGTACCCCTGGAAAAACATCAATTCATCTTGTCGTGAGCGAGTCCTCTGAAACTCATCAGTGTATTCAGCCAGGATTTACTTTCCCACTGTTTGACAGGGGCAGCCGCCATTTGATCAAACAGTCGCTGCTCAGATGTCTCTGGGTTGTTCAGAGGCGCAGGCAGGCAGTGCACCAAATTATGACTCAGAGATAAGATCTAGGTACATAAAAATGAACATACAATGATGCTAACTTCCCCTCTTTCATCATCCTTTTTTTAGCCATTTGATTTGATGAATCTTTTTCTAATCTTACATAAAGTGAGACAGTAGTAGGTATATTTATGTATCCATGGTGAACAGAGGTGAAGCATGAAATGAGATACACTGCACACAGCGGTTGGAGAGTGATGCTTTATTGACCTGATCGTTTCAGCCAACCAATTGTTTCACATCATTGCCGATTCTTGATTACAGGCGAGTGCGTTCAGCTAATCTTAATACTGAAGCCATATGACTTATAGTAACAGAACCTGGTTTCCCCAAAAGCATCATAGCACCAAGTGAATCTCTCTTCAACTGACTTCCAAAGGCTCAAACACTTTTTGAGCGCTGTGATCTCTCTGCGAGCTTCATGAATAACTGAGCCTGGTGTGTTGAAGCTGGTCTGGAACAAAAGCTTAGCTCCTTATCACCAGAATCAAGTGGCCCCATTATATGCAATCACTCCATGACAGCAGCAGTCATTTCAATTAATAAAATTAAGGCACAGAACAAACATGTAGGAAAATAAACATCTATTTCTGTTGTATATATTTACACACTCAGTTCTTTTCCACAGCAATTACATGCATTTACAATTTGAGATCAAAGTTGCACTGAAACATACTGTACTTATGTAGCGATCAAACAGTCATACACAATATCTTAATATTTCACATTTTATTCACACATACAGTACGTTTTTAAGACTACCAAAAATCCCTATGGTAACTACAGTATTTAGACTGCCAAAGACAATCAGTTTTTCTAAAATATAACTGAAGGGGTTCGCACCTTTGAGGTGTAAAGCTGGTAGAGAGAATATTATTGTTATGGTGGTAAAATTCCAGTGAGGTAAGATGGTCACTACAGAAACAACACATTCACAGAAAGTTGCCTCAGGCCTGGAAGAGAGGCACCACTCTCTTGATGTTCTGCCTGCATATGGGACATGTGCGTTGGGGAAGAGTCTGGTAGCAGCTGTAGCAGCAGCACACATGCCCGCAGTCCAACAGAACGCAGCCACGTGGCTGGCTCAGGCAAATCACACACGCATTCTCTATGGGTACTTCTTGAGATGCCTCGGAGCCCGTCGACGCAACGCCCGCTCTTTGGGCCCCACCCTCCAGTCTCTCGAACTCCCTCCTCAGCCGGTCCTGCTCCCACCGCACCCGGAGGCTGCGGTAGTAGCGTCTACCAACCCAGAGGAGGACCGCCGCCCCCGCCAAAGCAAAGACAGAGGCCAACACCTGCCACACAACCGCCTGGCCCTCCTGATCCACCCGCAGGGTTTCGAAGTCTGCTGTGCTCAGGAAATATTCTGACCCGTCGGTAGGGGGACGCAGCTTCAGAGCACGATCCGTGTCTAAAATCAATTCGCCTACACCTGTGAGAGTGGCACCCACCTGGAAAAAGAGGATGATTTTGTACTGTGCAGTTAGGGCCAGCTCATTCCAGTATGCTTTGATGAAATACTGTATATCTAAAGCTTTTGTATTTATGCTATTTCAATTGATTGTGAATTAAATGAATCATATAAGCAATTTGATGAGTCACTCAAGACAGATTCAGCTAACAACTGACCTTTAGCATTTCCTCAGTCTCCAGCTGCCCTTTAGGCTTCTCCCCACTGAGATACTGTCCGATGATGTCTGTGAAGCCATACGTGGCCTGGTGGAATTTCTCATGGATGATCTCCATGTCCAACCCTGACGCCTCCAGAGGGCACAGGACCCTGACTGTTGCATCATCTGATCCCACCAGATTGAAGGGCACTGCATTCACTCGCTGGTGCAGGATTCGCTCACTGTCCGTCCTGCAACAGGTGTGGAGTAAGATGTAGTACTAGTATTTTTATTCAGTCATCACACACAATACAATAAGTATAATTAGTATAAACAAGGTCAACAGTCCATGTATTAAGCAGTGACTAAACAGACTCAGGCAGAAGCAAAATGGTTATATATGCCTATCCTTAGATTATAATGGCTTTTTAGGCTTAATGCTGTTACAGAAAAAAAATCATGTCATTATTATGTCTTTATAATGAAATAAGGTTGCATCAATTAGGTCTGCACAATTCAATCAAGAAAAAAAAATCTGAACTGCTGAACAGGCCCTCTCAAGCTAACATACCATATTGGCAGATGCTTTTATCCAGAGTGCCTTCAATAACCACAACTAAATACTATACATTGCTTGCATCACTGACCCCACTGAGAAACAAACACATAACACCTGGCAAGATTTCTACCATATCCTACCTATTGCTCAGAAATTCCTATATAATCTGGGTGAGATTGAGGGCGAGGATGGAAATTTTGCACAAGATGTTCTGTGCTAAGTGTGAGCAAAATGTTGCTTGGCTTGATTGGTGCAGCTGTGGAGTTGGATGGCTCTGTGATGCTACAATTGACTGCTGAGTTGGAACTGGCCTAATTTAACAAAACATCTGCATACTGTTGTGTTGTATTATTAGTGTGGTAGCTCTCACCAAGTGTGAGCGAGGCGGTTCCATACCAACTTGTGCTCCCTCAGCATGAGTTTCTGCACCACTCCGACACTTCCATCTTGGAACTGACTCCTCAGAGGCTCCCCTACTGGTTGCACTGCCCCTGTACATACATGCACAAACAAACATATGAAAGAGACAGAGAGAAATATATATTATATGTTTATATTACATATCTATCAAGGAGGAAACACGAATGAACTCCTGTCTGGACCATTAAGAGCAAATTAACAAAACAAAAACAAAAAAAACAAAACAAAAAAAAAAACAGATTACCTTCAATGACAACATACTGCAGACACTTCCCTGGAGTAACATTCAAAATATCTGTGAGGTTTCCATCTAAAGTCAGGTGTGGAGCATCCTGACAACACAAGAAAGATCATGTATAAAATATAGGTGACAGATCTGACAAAACCACACACTGCATTGCACATTTGACATACATTCTATAAAGATGGCCCTGAGCAAACAATATATCAAACATTAGTAGAGAGAAGTCAACCTCAACCTCAAACAGCTTGTGAAGGTTAAGCATTGTTCACAGCCAAGTATTTTCCATCCTTTTGATGTTCTGATTTTTTTAAGAATCATAAGAATATTGTTCTAGGTTCTGGACAGTTATATGTGAAACACAACTAACATTGAGTTTTTCCACTGTCTTCCGCTTCTTTCTGTAGACATAGTACAAGATGCCAGAGATAGCAAGGCTGGTCCCAAGACACAGTGCCTCAGCAGTCCTCACAGGAAATTCATCCATTCCCTCTGGGTCACCCTCACCTCCTGGTGAGCTGACCTACACAACTGGAAGGGCAAACATTATGTGAAGGAGGCTCAACTTGTAAGACTTGGTCATGTATCAATGAAGAAAAAAGAAAGAAAGAAAGAAATATCTGCCATTTATTACTCCTACAGCTGCACGATTCAGATTGACATTTCAGTAAAATGCTGTAAAATATACAATATCTGCTGAGTGGCACAGAGGATTAATTGATCAATGTTTCACAGTTCAACCAAACCTTTCAAGCTCAAGCTTTTTTGTGCTATGGGACTACAATGGATTTAAGAACAAATACCTCCTAAACACACCATACAACAATAAAATACATTGCAACTTTAACATAGACAGAATTCTGTCTCTATAACGGAGTCAAATAAATCACTCATCAGTCCAAAATGCAAACTAAGTTAACGTAGCTACCTAACTTGCCATCAAAACGACACTCAACCGTGTTTGATTGCTAAAGGATATAAGTGATGCTAGCTAGCCTGTGTTTATTAATAACTTTACTTATATCAGATTCGTTACTTCTATTCGACGCGACCTAATTTAGCAAAGCGGCAATCTTGTATAAAAAGCAGCATGAAAGCTTTCTGTAACAGTAGCAAACAGAGTGCTGTCATTCTCTCTGTGTTAAAGTCCAGCTACATGATTATGTTAAGAGTCTATTTACTGTGCGGTGAGTTCGTCAGCTTATCTACACTAACGTTGCTAGGTCACCTAGCTAGTTAGCTGCTTGGCGATGTTACCGGGCCAACCAGCGAACTTGCAATAACGTCTACAACGGTTTTCATCTTTGCGACATATTCACGCGAGCGACGAGAGGTCGTGTACACAAATGCTGATCATAATTCTGCAACACAATCAATCGCAGATATGAAATGTTTACCTGTCACAAAAAAAACTTCTCTCAAGTTGTCGTAACCCGGAATAATGGGTTCAATGTTTTGTTCACGTGATGTGGGTGACGAAGCCAAAGAGCGTCAGGACAACTGTTTCCTGCGTCACGTGACGGGGTGCAACCAACGCTGACACGCGTGTTGCGGCCTCTCCACGTCGCTACGCTGACATGGCAGGAGGAGGTATAAAGAAAAAGTCTCCCGGTCCACCGTCCCGAGTGTGGGGCAGACTGCACACGCTATGGCAGGAGAAGCATTTAGTTTTGTTCAAGGCGGACTATACGCTACTGGTCGTGTCTGTTCTGTGGTTGCTGGAAATTGGGATCAATATATGGGTCATCCAAAAAGTAGCATGTAAGTAGCTGCTTGGCTAGTTAGCATGCTAAGGTGTCTTGCCTTTGTCCTGAACGCAGCTGAGCGCTAAGAAGCTAGCGTTAGCTGACTATGTAGTACAACCCCCTGTCTGTCAAAGTGCATTCACAGCCCCGGCAAGACCACGTCCATCCGGTGATGTCTCCTATGGTTCAGTGTAAAGTGACAGTTCTAATTTTCAGCAATTTATAGTCTTAAAATTTTGTATAAGGATTTTATTCTCATTAGCAACGTTGTGGTAGTATCAATGTAGAATGAACATACATATTAGTTACTTATAGGGATTAATATTAGCCATCTGTGTTAATTCTTACAAGTCTACTCCTCTTTCTGATGTGCATGTTTATGCATCCATAATGGATAAGTCGAGTAAATGAAAGGGTGAGCAACACAATGACCTCACAATGACAGTTGTATGGTCGCCCTTAAAGCTACACCATTATGCATGATTATTGGTTTATCTCCTATATTGCAGACACAGAAATAGACTGGAAAGCCTACATGGATGAGGTAGAGGGGGTCATCAACGGTACCTATGACTACACCCAGCTTAAAGGAGATACAGGCCCCTTGGTGTAAGTTTCAAAGACCCAAAGTGTTGATATTGTCAGTGTTGCCACAGTGTACCCAACTCATGCTAATCTAACAAGCACCTTGTTGTTTTAGGTACCCCGCTGGCTTTGTCTACATCTTCACAGCTCTGTATTACATCACCAATCATGGGGTGAACATCCGTCTTGCTCAATATATATTTGCTTTCTTCTACCTCATCACACTCCTGCTGGTCTTCAGGATATACTGCCGCACTAGAAAGGTCAGTCTGCGGGTTGCTTGTAACAAAAAACATATTCATCATTTAACATTTTGTGTACTGTTATAATACCCCACTAAATCCTGCTGTTTTTCCTCAGGGTTTTTGCTTGCTTTGTTTTTGCAAAGGTGCTGTGGTGTTCAAGAGTCAAATTCAGGCCATTCAGTTATGATGAATGACTTAATTTCTCTACATCTGGACACTAGTAAACATTGTGATGTAGTGCCTCTACATGTTTATATATCTATCTATATTCCAGTGGTTAGGTTGCCATTTTTTTTAATGAGCTAGGCAGCCCAAATATCATTGTATTCTGCATAGAAGAGACCGATGCAGCTGATCAAATAGCCAGAGAGCTGAGATCACACCCAAATTAATAATAATTAATCAAGTCTACATGTTATTGCCACAAATCCTCCACACAGCTGCAGCTATTCATTTCCTTGTTTCCAGGTTCCTCCCTATGTGTTCTTCTTTGTGTGCTGTGCCTCCTACCGGATCCACTCCATCTTTGTGTTGCGTCTCTTCAACGATCCAGTGGCCATGATGCTGCTGTTTGGAGCTGTCAATCTCTTCCTGGATGGACACTGGACTTTGGGCTGTGGCCTTTACAGGCAAGTGTGGTAACCTTATTACCAGCCTAATACTGGGCAGCGTCTCACTGAATGGTCTGATCTATTGACGAAAAGCAGTGCAGGCTGATTGTGTTCCAGTCACGTGTTTGACTGTGCTTCTAATACACATCAGCAGTTTGCAATTTGTGACATGATGAAATTACAACTCTGTTTCCCTCTTTTTTTCTGACAGTTTAGCAGTGTCTGTGAAAATGAATGTGCTCCTTTTCGCCCCTGGCCTTCTCTTCCTCCTCCTGTCTGAGTTTGGTTTCGTCAGGACTATTCCCAGACTCTCTCTGTGTGCTGGCATACAGGTAAATATTCCTTATGACTGTGCATTTCAGTTCAAGGTGTTGTTTGTGTTGTTTTCATTTCCCTAGAGTCCTTGCAGTGTGCTATGTCAGGCTTTTATTTTTAGCATAATACAATCCGTACTGTTCAGTTTTGCTGAGTCTTATCTCACTCTCCTTATTATAGCTGTTACTGGGTCTCCCGTTCCTGATGGAGAATCCCATTGGTTACGTGAGCAGGGCCTTTGATCTGGGCCGTCAGTTCATGTTCAAATGGACGGTGAACTGGCGCTTCCTGCCGGAGTGGCTCTTCCTGTGCCGCTATTTCCACCTGCTCCTGCTGGCTGCCCACCTGCTCACCCTGCTGCTCTTTGCCCTCCGCCATTGGAAGAGGTGAGACAGACATTAACTGTGCCAAGGTCATATTGGCACTGTAAATGGAGATAGGCTGCAGTAAGTAAATCATGCCAGTTTGTTTGTTCCAGTACACCGCAGGCTTTGGTTCAGTCATCAGGAACCGATCCTGGGGACTCCAGTGGAAGTTTTCCACATTCAGGGATTTAGGCTGGTAGACGAAGTGTGAGGCTTAAATGAGGAGATTTCGATTAAAATTTGGAACTGCCTATCCATGACTTGCAGGATAGGCTGTGTTTTGTTTATGTGGTTATATTGACTCCCACCTAGCATTACATTGTGACCACAGACTGTACAATGGCCATGAACAAACATTTCCTCTGATAATATGGAAAGTAATTGCAGGAGTCAGTATGGTGGCGAACAGTGACGTCACTGCAAGTCAAAGATAGCAATATTTCATAAATAGGTCTTTCTGTGCCCTAGAAAGGTGTCAAAGAGATACTGTACTGTATCATTGTAGTTTTGAAGTGTGAGTTTCTCGTTTTTTTCTGAAAATTCTGCTTCCCTCTCTTAGGCCAGAAGAAAGCATTCTCGAGCTGCTGAAAGAGCCAGGCAAGAGGAAAATTCCTGCTCAGAAAAGCACGGTTGATCATATCCTTCTGTTCCATTTAAGTGTACAGCTGTACTGTATGTATGCTGTTGTTTCTCAGAGGACACACTAGCCCTCATTCATGAAGCTATCATCAAATCAGATCTTAATGTGGTTAGACACTCATTTCATCACAAAACTCAGTATTTATCAATCTTTCCTTTGTCATAGCCCTGCGATCAGTCTCTTAGTCTCCTTGGCAAATGTGTACACTCATTTCAAAGACCTATACATACATATGAATTGTGCAAAGAAAACTATTGGATATCCGCATCCATCATATGATAGCCTGCTTAAAGTCTGGAAGAAGCATTGGTGATGTATGGATCCATGGAGTGTAATTTGGTGATTGGATGCTGTGCATTTAACACAGGACAATGTCTGTCGTGAAACCCAGCAGCCACGGCTCTACTAGAGCACCATAATTCTGCACCAAGCCTTTCTTTCTCCAAATATGCAAAATTTTGTGTGTCATATGTAAATCGTCATTGTTTGCATCTGGTGCTCAGTTGAAGCCTGTATCTGATTTATCAATCTCTGAATTTATTTGCACTCATTTTGGCGGCATGGGAGAGTTTAATGAATCAGACTTGGCAAGTAACGTAGGATCGTTTCCACAATAGTCTGCGCTCTTTCTCCACAATAGCTTCATCAGTGAACCGTGGCCTCAAATGACAAATAATTACATCATATTGAACAGTTGCAGCCGCTGGTCACAAATGCTCTCATTTCGTAACGTTATCTTGGCCTAATACGTGTGGAGTAACACTGATTATTAGTGAGTGTATTAATGAATGTGATGCCAGTATGCCCAGCTTTTTATTGCGAGTCCTTAATGGAAAATCACAGATAGTGCTGATTCTGTTTACCTCTAACTTCATTGGGATGTGCTTCAGTCGCTCGTTGCACTACCAGTTTTATGTCTGGTACTTCCACACGCTTCCATACCTGCTGTGGAGCGGAGGAGTCAAGAAGCTGGCCCATCTGCTCAGGTGAGAGGAAATTCTAAACTATACCCTACAAATGGACTTATGTTTTCTCATGTAAATACCGTTCTGTATCTCCCTTGCTTGTGTGTAGGGTCCTAATCCTGGGTCTTATTGAGCTTTCGTGGAACACCTACCCGTCTACTAACTACAGCTCAGCCTCCCTCCACGTCTGCCACCTCATCATCCTCCTTTGTTTATGGCTGGCCCCGGCGCCGGCTCCAGCTCCTGCAGACACGCACGCAGATGCGTCCGTCAAGAATAAACGGCAGTGAGCTACAGGGCCGCAGCCCAACCGGACCCGGGCACAGTCGGGTCCAGATCTGCCGTCCAACAGCCTCCATCCTCCTCTCCTCATATCACTGACACAGAGGGAGGTCACTGGGGTAGACTGTCTTTAAAAAAACAAAAAAAACAAAAAAAAAAACGAGCTGGTTTGATGCTTTTCATCTCAGCTCACTGCTTAATGTGAACAGAATTAAACGTGCGTGTGCAGTCACAGACAGACACCTAAATGGGGAAATGGTATGTGACAGAGAAGTTGAAGAAATGAAAGAAGAAAGACAATACGGATTCTCAGGTTCCCTTTTTCAGATAGATAATTGGAAGAGCGGAGTATAGCGTTAAGGAGAAATTGTGAATGTTTTGCTGTGTCTAAAGATATCTTAAGCATTTGTTACATAGGCTATAAATCTACTTATTTTTGTTAAAACTACATTCTGCCCATGGTTTATCTTGTCAGGTAATTTTCACCAGTTTGACAGGTTTATTGGTAAGGAACTCATTTCCTGGTGCACAAAATGTTATTTTGTACATTGTTTTTAGAGAGCAGTATATTGTACTTAAAGAATGTCATTAATATACCACAGAACTTGAACTTCGCACTCTAAGCTTTAAAGTCATTGCATTTGTGGCATTTCCACAGGGCACAGTAGATATTCAATAGGCCAAAAATAGAGTCCAGTAGTGAAGTAACTTGCTACAACAAAGTAGAACTGAGCTGTAGACAATCTTGGCTAATTGTTTTGATTTTCTGGTGGATTTGCCCTCCGTTGGGTGTGACTCAGCACTCACTGATACGAAAGTAGATTCAATGTGAGCAATATGCCGTAGACTGAAATGACAGAAGTGTGAATTTTTATATTAAACGGAGCTGCCAGTTAGCCTTAGTGAAGTGCTTTTTCGGGTGGGGACATGCATGTTTTTGTTACACACGAAGATAAACGAACTAATTCCCAGTATGTGTTTTTATTTTGTGGGACAATAAATTCGTTGCTGTAAAGAACCACTTGTGAATTTATCAAAGAATCATACTCTCATTATTCCCATCCAAATTATTCCCAGCTGACACTTGTTCAGTAGTAACTGACTGTGATTATACCTTAAGCAAAGTAATACACTACATACACTCTATAAACTAAAACCACTTACTAAAAGCCTATTCAGATGGTCAAGGCATTCTTGTGATTGCATAAACCATATTTATAACAAAAGGCCACTTGGTCTAAGTCAAGTAAAGGGTATTCCTGTTACATAAAATATAAGCTATAAGATCAATAGGATTTCTGATGTGCAACTTAACAATATTAAAATGGTCTTGGCACTGAGATATAACATTTACCCTGCAGATAAAATCAGGATATACAGCAGTTTTCATGTAAAGGCATTGCTTCTTTGGAGTCACATTAAGGGTAAAAAGCGAAGTCAGTAATGCTACTGTTAATTTGCCCAGTCGGTCTGGCCCAATTTCCCCATTGATAATTGTCTCACATGTTATTGGGGTTATAACACAGCATGTTCAGCTTGATGTTCTCATCCCAGTGGCGCAGCAGCAGGAACAGCTGTCTGGCAGCTCCCCTCAGCCCAGCCAGGTCCACTCCGTCCGGCAGCTCCTGGTGACGCAGCCAGAAGTCCGCCTTCGCCGCCACCAGCTCCCACTCCATGAAGTAACCAGCGCAACGGTGCTCCAGCCAGGCTAGAGCCACGGCCGTAGCCCAGCTCGAGCCCTCCAGGTCGTCTTGGGCCAGCTGGCTGCTGCCCTGGAGTTCGGCGGCAAGTGGTTCCACTGGAGATCCCTCACAAACATCTGTCTCTGACCCACGACCGCTGTCTGCCTGCCCGTGGCTCTGGCTCTGGGAGTGGCTACCAGAAAGCTCCAGGGAGCCCTCCTCAGAGCTGGGCAGGTCAGGGGGTGAGGTGACCGGCCCACGGTCAGAGAAGTGCCTTCGGCGGAGCCTCGGCTCCAGCGTCAGCGGCGTGTCGTCTGGAGTGTGGTGGAAAGGAGGAGCAGGGGGTTTGATGAAGGAGGAGGGAGGAAAGGAAGCATGGTGACTCATGGCACTACCGTGAGGCCTGGCAGAGGAGGAGAGAGATGGAGCGCTCGGTGATGTGCAGCGGAACGGCGGGCTGAGGCTGCGGCGGTGGAGGCTGTAGGGTGAGGCTCTCTTCAGGCGGTCCAGAGGGATCTGGACACAGTCAGAGTAGATCTCTGTCAGCAGGAACGCTCCTGATGCCAGCTGGAGATTCACCTGGGGAAACACCACGCAAGTAAATAATGAGAATGTCTGTATGTGTGCACATGCATTTTTGTATTATTGCATATGTCAGTGTTTGTGTGCACATCTCACCAGAGGCAAGTAGTCTGGAGTTTCATTTTCAACCTGTTTCTCAGTCTCTGCGGACAGACAATGGGACTTGAGAGGAACCTGCTTTCCCGATGAAATAGAAGATCTGAGTCTGCCCAGAGGGAACCTGAAACACATACAGAGTTCTGTTTTCATTCTGTTTTGTTAACATTTACAGATCATCTTTCACAACTGGCATCTGCATGTTCATCTCACCTCGTGCCAAAGAAGCTTTCCATCGACTTGCTCTCTACAGATCGCTGTGAGCGCGAGCCCGAGGCACCTGACACGGCTGGGGGGCTGGCAGGGTAGGCACCGCCCCCTGCATCTGAGAGAGGGACGTGGAATGAAACATTACACTATATTGTTGCATCAGTACAGAGATGAAGTCATGTTTCATATCTTCAGTTCTTTTCTGTTTAATCTGAGAAATATCTGATCTTTTTCAGCAGCGTCCAGCCTCATATTTCCACACTTTGACTCATACTTTCAAGATGGCCTGATCAACCACAGGCTTATCCTGGTTACTACTGAGCAGAAAGGGATTAGATGCTTTACACAGGGGTTCTTTGATGGGATCAAATTAGAGGACAACAGTTCTGGTGAGGGCTGGATGCTATATTAATATATTGATATGATATGAGACTAGATATTCCCTGGGATTTTTAAACATAAGTGTTGTCTTCTCCTGGTTTTAAGGGCTACATTACAGCAAAGTGATGCAATTTTCTGAACTTCAGAAACTGTTCAAAAATCTCCTGTGCATAAATCTCATATAAAAGCATCTTTATTCATCCCTTCAGTATCAGTATCAAGGTATTTGGTCAAAGATATTGTGATATTTAATTTTGTCCATATCGCTCAGCCCCTGTGCTGGGTCATCCTCCCCCTACCCAGATTTCCCCAATCAGCACAGAGAATTGAATTTGCTTCTGGTCACAAGTCCACTGCTCCAACCTCTAGGCCACAGTGACCAGCACTTACTAGAATCCCAGGATGCAAGGCTGCAGGGTGAGGCAGGAGTGTCGTCCCTGTCTGAGAGACATGAACACAATGATAATCTTCACTACTTCACCATATTAAGTAGCAGTTTTGTTGATAATTGCTACCATTACTCATCTTTACAGTTACCAGTACTGATGGGGGACAAGGGGAATTAAACAGCTGACGACAGACAGAAGTGGTTTCATCATACAGTTTATGTACCTGTGGAGTTCCAGGCGTCTTCCATCTCCTCGCTGTCTCTGCTGGAGCGCCGCCGGCCCAGACCGACAGAGTAAGCCCTCTGCCTGCGACTCCCCGACTGGGAGCTCCGCCTGTTCCCCAAACGCACCCCTGCACACACACACAAACATACACACAGGCAGCACAAATGCAGAAATGTGGTGTTCAAACGGGCCCTCGTCTACACAAAGTGAAGAAATCAAACCCTTATATTTCTTGCATTTTTGACAAATTAGAGTTGTTGGGTTGATGCACACCTGTGTTTTTGACTTCTGTGTTGTCTGACAAGCCTTTGCTGGGGCTGCTGTCAATGGCGGTGAAGGTTGTGTACATGCAGATGATGTTACAGTGCTTGCTGGTCTGGATAGCCTTCATACGGTATCGCTTGGCTGGGCCTAAATACGTCACACCACCGAAACAGAAAGAGGTATACATGGTAGTTAAGATAAATAAAAATCAATCAGTATTAATGGTTTTGCAGAGTTTTTACATGAAACCTGACCATGTTCAATATCAGTCTCCTTCTCTGCCATTTTCTCAAAGTCTCTGATCACAGCGCGAGCAGTCAGCTGGTGGATGATCTCCTCCCATGGTTCCCCTCCTCCTCCTCCTCCTCGTCCTCCTCCACCTCCCCCATCCCCTGTTGTCTCCTGGCCCTCAGGGGTCCAGAGGTGCCCCAGGTCCACAGTGACCTCCCAGGACACGGGCCTGCCACCCAGCACCCCGTGAATGAGGGAGCGGCACTGGCCTGGCGGGGGATCCTCCGGGGGAGCGGCGGTGAACAGGTACTCCGGGTCGGTGAAGCTGTCCCAGTCCAGAGGAGAGGCGGGGAACAGCAGCCCGTCTGGGGATGTTGGAGTGGGAAAGAAAGTGATAGATGAAAATATGGAAGGATGGAGGGAATAAATTGAATACATTTTTTTTAAATATCCTACTGGAGTCGGTGAGGCTTCTGCGGGACAGCGCTCCTCTTGGGGTGGGCAGGGTCTCCCCGTCACTTTCGTCCAGCCTCCCTCCCAACGTCTGGTCAAAGGAGACCCTCTCTAGAGCTCTCCTCAGACGGTGCATGTCCAGCTCACCCTGGGGGGAGGAGAAGCTCCGCGCTGCCATGGTCGACCGAACCAACGCTTTTTGTCTCCTGCGAGACTCCTCACTTCCGCACAGACGGCCGTTCTGGTCGTATGAGAAAAAGAGGGAAACTAAACCAAGAGGTTCAAAGGCTAGGCTGGGCAGCTGTTGTCTTTTTGCTCCGAAATAGTCACTGATGGGAACTGGGAACTTTACAAAGAAACCCATGCTTTTTGATTCTGAGCTGATATCAACACTTGACATTTACCACTGATGTTTTAGATGGCTGAAAATTTTCCCCGATCAAACTGAATTGATTTATTTTTACCTTTTTGGACCCATTATCAGCGCTTTCAGCGGACAGGTTTTGTTGACACAGTGAGTCTGCCCAGCGAGAGAGGGACGTCCTCTGTTCTGGAGGGGGCATTTTCTCCAGGCCCTGAGGCAGTGACCCCGTGTCCAGCAGGGCACCGTAGTGAGGCTCCGAGAGAAAAGACCCGCCTGCAGAGTCAGAGATGGAGGAGGTGTGTGTGTGCGAGTGGGTCTGTGTTTGTAGACCTCTCTCACTGCTGAGGGAGCAGCGGGTGAGGACGTACTGCTCCTGGACATAGGACCTCTCCTGGATCCTCCTCCTCACATCACTGGACCAGTCCATCTCCACACCTAGTGGGAACAAAAATTTAAAAAAAAATGTTTGATTATGAGGTTTTCAGCTGATGTATGTATTTCTTTGAAATTCGGTCTCCAGGATGTGCTCACAGACTAGTCATATCCACCTTACTTTCTACTGCTTTCTATCTACTGAGCATTCACATTCATATTTCATTTCAGACCTGGGCTGGTGCCAGGGTCTGTGTCCCGGGCACAGGAGAACTCAGAGGAGATTTCTCTGGAAATCTCCTTCAGTGCCTCCTCCAAGTCAGTGGCTTCAGCCGATGTCACCATGGGCAGCAGCTCTGACGCAGGAGGCGGTGAAAGCTCATCGTTGGAGAGGCCAAAAACTGATCCCGTGGAGCCCCGATGTACGCCTTTATATCCCCGTCCTTGAGCCTTCAAAATAAGAGCTGGATATGAGATCTATTTTCATTCTCGCACACACAAAAACTCTTTCAAAGAATACGGTGATACCTCTGTGTTTTTGCCTTTAAAAGTCGACACATCGTACAGAGTGCAGTATCCAATCAGACGACTTCCAGGGTAGAGCGGAGGGATTTCACTGGGTGAGAGAAGAGCTTCGATGTTGTCTGGCAGGTACCAGTCGATCCGCACATCAGTCAGCACAGGCTCAAAGGCTTTCTTCAGGGACTTGATTAACTGAGAATAATTACGAGATTAGGCTGATATTAGTCAATGCCAGGGGTGTGAATCTATGGCTTAGATTCAGTTAGATTCACAATTCACTGGTAGGCGAGTCAATTTGAGCACTTTTTATTTATTTTTGAAAAGATTCAATTTGATTTGACATTGTAAACGGCGATTTGGTTCAATGATTCAATTCAGTACTTTTAGTCAAAATTTTATATCCATTGATAGACTGCAATAATGCAAACCTTTTTCTTCTGAAATGTAAAAAAAAATCTGAATTACTTTAACATTTTTCTGTTTAAAAAAAACTTAATTAAGAAACCAACAAATTGCAATTAGTATAGTATTCTATAAGCACAATGTTACCACAATCTTGTTTTTGTTAGAATAGTTAATGAATTGATTCAGAGCATCTCATATCAGTTCAGACTGAAGTGATTCATTCTATTTAGTTCTCTAAGTAGATTGATGAAGTTGAATTGGCAGAAATTCTA